>JAZHYW010014834.1:92500-305727 GCA_037355805.1 Ixodes ricinus
TAGGACGTTATGTATCTGACGAACAAAGTAGAAGTTAGAGATCAAGCTCAGCGCTCTAATTTGCTCAGAAGAGCAGTCTTCTTTATTCGTGTTCAGCATTATAATACAAGTTTCTATGCTGTTTGATTTTTTTTTAATTTAGATACAATACAAATGCGCATAGAAAGTACAAATGAGAGACAGACGCTTAATAAGAAGTATTTTGTAGCTCATTTTTGCATGAAGTGTTTGATTTAAATCACTGTTCTAAAACTGGTATTTTTGAAATCAGAATTCAAACCAGGATTTAAATCAAGGTTGCAATCATATTAATTTTTATTTTCCACCCTGATTTTATCTCTACTTAAGGCAGTGAGTAGTTTTAGTCGAGACGAAGCCGTCGAAAATCTTTTAACCTTAAAGTAAAGTCTGCGATGTGGATGTTGACGCACCTCGCACGCTCGCGCCATACTTTAGTGTATCTTCCCACAATCAATTATTTTTTGTTTTGAAACGTTTACATTACTAGTTACTTTTACACCGAGCTTACTTCGCATGTTATAGTGATTGCCTTTTAGAGTGCTTTGCGAAGAACCTGATGCACAAATTTTTTTAGAGTGCTTCATAGTCTTAAGAGAAAACGAGTGGTAGGATTTACTCAAACTTCCTGATGTGCAGAGACATCGCAAAGTTTCGCCTACCCCATACGGAGGCAGTAATTAAAACGTCTTATTGTATTCATACCCATTAAAATATCAAGGCCCTTCTTCTTCGAAAGAAAGGGAAAAGAATCTCTTACTTTGGACGCCATCTAAGAAAGCATGTCAATGCTAGAGCATGAGATCCTATAAAACACAAAAGGAAGAGTGAACAGGTCGGTTCTGAACTTAATGTTAAGCCACTAAATCTCAGACCTTAACAACTACTCAAACTCGTAAATCAAAGGTAATTCCTATAAACAATTATTATATTTATATTTATATACTTCGAACGAACCCCGACCTTGATTTGAATAAAAGGGTAGAAAATATAGTATATGTTCACACCGAAATAATGAAACACGGAAATGGACGAAGTACATATACCCGCAGTTCTGAAAGAACTGCGATTTTCTGTCCTTCGTCCATTTCAGTGTTTTATTCTTTCTGGGTGAACTGTAGTTTATGCAACGCGCTCTTCTACGTATTGGAAATTTTACGGTTTAGAACATTCCTTTGTCTCAAATTTATTTTGTTATTAAATTGTATTATTTTGCGCTTCCTTCTCTCGGTTTCTGTGCAGAACGGCCCAGCCTGACAGAAGAGCCCTATGACGTGGACGCTGTTTTTGGTGCCAAGATAAACTTCAGCTGCAAGGCCGAGGGCGTGCCACGACCAAGCATCACATGGCAACACGATGGGTGCGTCTCCTGCAACTCATTCCCTCCCTTTCATCAAACCTTGCTTTGTCGGCATTTCTTTTAAGCCTCGTATGTCTCCAGGCTGCAGCGAGCTCCAATAGCCGAATTTCAGGAGCGGCAATATATGTGCAAACGCACTGCTCTCGAACAAGTCAGCGTTGGCCAACATCGGGTGTGTGGGTGCACTGCCTGTGCGCAGAAACCAGATTCCGCTGGAGCAAAGCTTTTGCGCATGCGCAGGGACGACAGCAGCTCCACTGCAGTGCCGTGACGTCAAAGAATTGAGTTGGTGTACACCAACCTTTATTAGATTAGCTCAGTTACGTAACTGCTCATAGACGCTGCTTGCATGAGCAGTACCCCCCCCCCCCTCTACTCACCACGACCCGCCTTTCGTCGCTCGACGCACCGTACGGCTGCTATAATAATTGCAGAGTATTCTATGGAATACATATGTTTGAAAACACGGCGTCTAGATGGTGTTCCACCGTACTCTATGAAACACACAGTTATGAAACGAAAATCTAGATGGCGCTTCAAACGACGGGAGGTGGACTGAAGTGAGTGAGGAGGGGGGGGAGGGTGATACCCCTTCCGCGAGAGATCCACAACTGGGGTAATCTAGTAACGTCGGTGCACACCAGCATCAGTCACTGTGGTTACTACAGTCACCGACAACCTAAGCCACCCAGGGCGTGGTAAGCCTCAATATGGCTCCGCAGCGAGTAAGACTGTGACATGAACCATGAAAGTGGCTCTAGGACAGGCCAAAAATAAAATATTATATAACTTACACTGCTAGGACCGATTAAATGTTCCTATATTCCTGCTGATTATTTATTTTTTTCAAGATGGCATGATAGTTATTTTTTTAATAAATTGATTTATATGCGGGACCCTCGGGTAGCCCTATTCGAAAAGGCCGCCGTTGTTGAAAAGGCAGCCGTGGCACCCAAAGACTTGGCTTTCTTGGCGTCTAGAGCTTCAGCTTCCTCGCTTACTTTCCGCGTTTCGAGCATCCGGTCCGTAACGATTACGTCGACGGCATCGCTCGCTTCGTCGAAGTCTTGGACGCTGATCGCAGTAGAGTCACTGAATGTTCCCAGAGTACCGAAACTCCCAAGCTTCGTTTCAGAACCGACTCGCGGCGCAGCAGTCGCGATCCACAATTAGGGCGCGGCTCTAGTGAGGGTGGGTGCAACTCAAAACCTGGAGAGCGTTTGCAATTTAATGGCGGCGCCTGAGAGAGAGGATTCGGGAAAGGATATTCGCCACATGTGTCCTGTACGAGAGCAGACGCCGGCTCTGTTGCAACTCTGTTTCTCCATGCGCCTTTCCTCCTCTCGCCTCCCATTGCAAGCAACGAACGCTCTCGACGCAGCCACTCTCGCTTCCTTCTCGCTCCAAGAATTGCAGACGTCGAGAGGAGAAAGTCAGAGCTTAGCCAGACCTGCAGCAACGTCCAGAGTTGGCGGAATTCACCATTTTTCGCGTTAAAAGAATACTTAACCTATCGCAACAAAACTGGTGGCTATGGAAAAGTAATCATTTATACCTTGTGTAAATTATTCAAGCACCTTATTGGGCTACTTACGACCTGAGTTTAGAAATAAATTACGACCCTTTGCCCCGTAGACTCGCAGCAGAATTTAGCAATTAAATGGCGTCCATGTCCCGTGATCCCCGATCTAGCAGTTGCACCCACCCTCACTTGAGCCTCCCGATACACATAGCCAGCTGCCCTGTGCGGTCGAAGCGAATCGCAGTAGAGTGGCGCCAACGTTACTAAAACCCTCAGTTGGGAAACTCACCCTTGAGACCTGGGTCGCTGGAGTCCACGAGACCGAGCAAACTATGGTAACAGCGTCGCCGCTTAGCGAAGAGCTGAAACATGAAATTTGCTTTACACAGCTACTGGAGATGGCCCTGCGAGATGGCGCCACAGGCCTTGTCCGACTCGACGTGCAGCGCATGCGGTGTCCCGGAGTGGACAGCGGGACGCAATGGCGGCAGTTGCGATCGCCATTGCTGGTTCTCGAGTACGGATCGGAGTCGACGTTTTTAAAGCAGGCTCTATGGCAGTTTCCAACTGAGTGGTTCTAGTAACGTTGATTGTAGCGTTTGTTCTCGTGTGAAGCTATTTAGTGCCACTGTCCTGGCCTGTGTGGACATTTTTTTTTTATTTATTAAGGTTCTTTTCCTTCGTTTTAAGCGATGCGTAACTTTCTCCTTGCTGTCTCCTCTCTTTTTCGCCTCGAAACAAATCAGTGTTAGGCTTAGCGTTTGATGCGTAGAGTTTGAAACACGTCACAAGTGCAACCGGAGTGAGAAAACGAGCTCTGCAATCTTCTTTTAGCGAACTAAATTAACGGCTACTTCATATTAAAAAACATTCTAGGGAAAATTAACGCACTTTTGGTTCGGTCCTAAATCATCGATGCCTATAGCTACCACCCGTGTGTACTCGCGGTAGTCGTGGTAACGCGGAAAGGTTTCATCTATGTTTTTTGTTGTTTTGGGCTGATCCAGAAAATGGCCGACTAATAGCTTCTGCCATGGGCTAAACCAGCCAATCAAAACTTGATACTGCGGGATTGACTGATACCGGGATTGACGGTAAGCGGACTGAATGGAATTCGGTACTCTGGGAACATTCAGTGACTCTAGATCGCAGCTGCGATGAGAGGGATTGTTGTCAGGAATTGTTGGAAGCTGGCCATTTTGAATGCGACCCTCTGGCGACCAGCTCCAGCGGCGATCGAGTCACGGACGAACTCGCCATGGTCGCCGTTGTCTGTTACAACCTCGCAGGCGTATGCAGTGTGGAAGGTCGATGCCTCCACACTGCACGGTTCGAGAGCGAAAATAGCATTAGAGTAGACGAGTTTCGTGAGCGATTTTGATCGCACCATGACGAGACGAGCATGAGCGATCATAGGGAAGCGTAAAATGAGAGAGCGATCATGACCTCGTGGTTTATTGACAACATGGTGTGACTAACTTGGGCAGTGTTGCCTGGTCGCTAGTTGAAAAATGATCAAAATTTGTAACTTGAATTTTGCAATTACTACAGCTCTAAAAATTGCGAAACTTTGTGTAAACCAACTAGCCTACAGTCTTGTAAGCGTTACTGAATAAAAGTGGCCGATTAGGACTACAATTACTTTATTGAAAAACATTAATAATTACAGTAAGAAATTACTGCATCACAAAATATTTGAAGAATTACCAGAAAGGAATTTATTACTTTTCAAGTAACGCGTTTAAACTGTTTTAACAAAACAAAAATTGCAGATAAGATGACCTTCTGTTCTTAGTACGTTCTAAACAAGCACGCTCTGCTGGTGAGCACTTTCGAAATGGAAATGGGGGGGGGGGGTTAGGGGGTTGGGGAAAGTGAAACCCGAGTCATAACAACACGGTACACAGGATTCAAGGCACTCTGACAGGTCGACAGTCAAAACGCCGCTAAACGCGTTGCCATTCTAAGTCTTCTGTCATCTTGGTATCTTTTTATTATCTTTAGGTGTGAAAAGAAGTGTCCAACGTTGGTGCAACATAGACGAGTGACACACGGCCAGACAGAGCGATTTTTTAAGTAAAACATCACTACTCAATAATTGTAGCCCTTTCGGAAGCATATAATTCACTACAGAAAAATAGTAATTGAATTACAGGTAACGTTACCGCAGGAAAAAAGCTAATTGAACCGTTAAATACTTACAATAAAATGTAATTGATTACAAGCAATCGCTTACTTGTAACTCGTTACGGAGAAGCCTGGTCGCCTATGAGCATTCCATTTCAAGAATAATCTACCCCTTTAATTTAGGTGTCCTAATTCACTTTACAAAGGCTGAAGAACAGATCGTGAAGCAAGAATCTCGGATCTCATAAGCCACTCACTGCGTTTCTTAAAGGCCGGCGTACAACCTCGGTTTTCTGCAGGGAAGATAATCCTCTCAGCGATCGATTCCTCTCCTAATAAAAGGAGGGGTGGGCAAAATTGTAAAGAGCGAAGTGTAGGTCGGCCTTTAACTGATAGGTGCTTATAATCTTTTTGACAATACGCGCAGCAAGACAGTGACAGAAAGTGAGAGACACAACACAAAGCGGTTATAATCTCCTCTTGCATCTGGAAAGGACTATAGTTTTTCAAATTTGCTAATTTGGTATGTTACGGTGTCAAATTGATTAATTTGAACTTTACATCACAGAAGGCCACACTTGGGCCGCCGAGTTTGCGGTCAATGGCCGCCCGGTTCCGTCGCGTCTCATTAATGTGACACGGTTGACGTATTTCTACGCTTTTTCTTTTCGATCTGTTTTTTTTTCTAGTTGAAACTACTCTCGCTATCGCGGTTCCTTGTTTTCCGACAAGTTTACTACCCTCAGTTTCTCTTCTACTGCCACTTCCGTGTTCAGGATTTGGAGGAAGTTGGGGTGAGTGGGATGCGGCAACGTAATCTCTGGGGCGATCGAGAACCCATCAGAGCGGACCACGAAGGTCGTGAGCCCGGTCTAACGATGTTTGCCCCTGTTATTATTCAAATTCCATTTTTGATCCTTGTCAGGCTGTGATGTTAGGTAAAACAATGGCATATACCTCATTGTTTCACTCGAGAAAAATTAATATAATAGTGTAGACTCTGGCGATTTAGGACTTTTGTACGTTTAACGATTTGAAATAAATTAAAAACTGACCCAAACATTGTATTTGTTTGTATTTTTTAAAAAGCGGAAGTGTTTTAACTGCTGTGAAATAAAGTTTGTGCCTGGAGTGCTTTCTTTTATGAAAAACATGTCGCTATCGTTTAGTCATTTCTGCGCGAAAATTATACAAAAAATTATATAAACAGATAATTTCAGATTTGCGTAAATTTGTCACCAATATTTTTTTTTTATGAAAGTACATGTTATGCAGATGTGCAACTCACTGACACGAGAGTGACATGCCTAAAATGCGATATATTTTCCCCACCATCAAAATTTAGAAGCTTGCTCAATTGGAATGAAAAAAACAAATAGTTTTATACTCGCAACAATACGTTACAACTGCGATTTTGCCATCAATATTCGCTTTGAAATTTAACAAGCAAAAAGTAACAAACAGGTTTGAAGTCAACAGCCTTCCCAATTTTCGTTCAATAATGAAATGTAGAGTTGGTGCTGCTCTCTAAAGAATAATGCCTGCTACACATCTAGATTGCTCTCTTCTTCTTTTGCAAATAGTACACTATGTTTGACATCACGACTATGGAAATATTGGTCTGCCCTAAGCGACATGCCGAATTTCTTCGAGCATACACTCCAGCTCCCCCCCCCCCTCCTTTTCCCCGTGTGAAAACCACAACGGACCCTGGAAAGTTTATTCAAAGCGTTGAGGTAAATTTCGAACAACCGCGCTTTTCACTGTGTTTGATTACATCCCACCCAGACCGAACACGTCTGTTCATCAAGAATGGGACACTTTTTTTTCTCAAAGTCATTAACCTGACAAGGAAACACACCGGGACAGATATGCAAAACTCGAATAGCGATTCCCTGAAAAAAACAACGGCTGAGTCATTGACGTTCTGTCCACGCCTCTGGGTAAGGTATTAGCTACTATTGGCGCTTCGAAACATCCATGAAGTCCTCTCAAAGTTCCTTAAAAAGAAACCGTATTCTCAATTTTGGTATTGCATAGAGAGGTGCAGTTTAGAGAAGCGCAGAACAAGTCATGTCTCGTTAATTTGGTCCCGTTAATATGGATAACCCGCAATATGGAAACCATTTTCGGGGTCAAAAACTGCGAAAATACGCGCATTTTTACCTCGTTATGATGGACAACTCACATTAGGGACGAAGTTTTGTGGGAACGAAGGAGTCACAGGTATGGCCGAGCCGAAGCACTGTATGCTCCCTTATTACGGCAGTTATTAAACATCAAACGTCACGCAGTCTGGGGCAGCCTTGTACAGTATACGACACAAGTAATCAATTACTTTTAGAGTAATTTTGTAATCGTTTCACTACCATATGCAGAAATCACAAAATATCTCTGATTACTTTTGAAAGTAATAAAATTACATGTGATCGTCACTATTTCCACTCTTCTTCCTAATGTCGCCCTCTGTTTCTCAACCTTGCTGCCTAGAACCCTGGAACCAAGATCTCTGACATGAGGACGCGGCCTGCCAAAAATGTATAATTTAGAAGAGGAGTAGTTTGTACTCGGTTATTCTAATCTAATAATAGCAGATAGATACGCCTTTCCGGAAATCTGAAGTAATCGGAAAACTAAGGGTGACTTTTTCAAGTAATGGTCAATTCCTTTTCTTGTCAAGTAGACTAGTAATCTAAATTAGTAGCTTTCACTCAGAGTGATAGTTGTTGTTAGTGTTTACTCTTTTCTTATTGTGTAAAAGACTTGCCTGAAGTCATGCGAACGAGCTGGTCACACGCTGTATAAATGACGTCACGAAACATCATGACGTCACGTGATTTTGTGACATCGTGTGATTTTTTGACCTCACGTTACGTCATAGGGTCACTTGACACCATGACGTCGCGCGACGTCACAGGATCCTGTGATGTCAGAGTCATGTGACATCATGAGAAAACGTGACGACACAAAGTCAGTAGGCGTCAAGGTGTCAGGTAACAGCACGACCTCACGCAACACGTTGACCTCACATGACACCCGAGCTTGACGTCAAGTCACGTGACGTCATATTCTCACGTGACCCGTGTGTTGGTTGAGTGTGTCAATTCCTTTATGGGTCCCAGTATTATTGGCGACTCCAGCGAAATCGACGACGCGTAGCGGCCTCGCCGAGAAGCTCAAAAGAGGAGGTCGTTTCAACTCTGTCGTCTGCTATCGCTGCTTGGTTATCGTAGGCAGCATAGCAACAAACATCGTTTCCAGTGATTATTTTTATGCTTCTGCCGTGTCATTCCTACGCACTGACTAGAAGAAGGTTTCTACTGGCGAAAATTCGCTTTACTTTTATATGTAACTTCAATTTTACGCCGCAGTGCAAGACATTTGTGGTGGTCCGCGTGCTGAACGGCGAAAATGACCTCCTTTCGTCCGCCATTTTGCCTGACCAGCGCAAGCCCCCTATAGTTCGCTGGAGTCGCGAATAACAAATACTGTCTTAATGAAAGCGATGTTACCCTTAGTTGGTTAGGGATCTTCTGCGAAAATCAACATTACTTGAACGTTCCGGCAGCTTTTAGGACATTTGCCAGCTGAGCTAAAGAACTAGATAACTTCATTCGTATCATGTTTCTTGTCTAAACGTCTGATTACCGAAACAAAAACGCTGCGCAGCGACGAAGTGTCCACAGACCAGGACAACCGGGTGGAGATCCTGGACGACGGTACCTTGGTCATCCACTCCTCGAGGATCGAAGACATTGGCACTTACAAGTGCAGAGCCGAAAACGCTGCGGGTCACGCGGTGTCCCGAACAGCCTACCTACGCTTCACAAGCCCTACACTCTCCGCCGTCGACGACAGACAAGGTACGGTACACAGTATTTTACGCAATGACCTCTGGCAAATGGAACCCTAGATGTTTGTGCGTTAACGACCGGCCGCAGTGGATGCCACGAGCCATCCCAGCCGATCCCAACTCTGAACTAGGACGTGACTACGCTTTCCGTACGTCACTGCGACCACCCTACAAGGTCACATGCCCCGCTGGCATCCACCAGTAGGTGGCTAGCAAATTGAAGGCTTAAAAAACTTAGCACGTGGCTGTTGTGCTCACGAATCTTGACTTGTGATTTGATTCTTGGCGTTGTTAACGGCGAATGCCCGAATTCCACTTGCTGATGAGCGATGATGAGATGCCGGGGAGTCGTGGGACCCGCCACGCCAAATGTTTCTTAAGTTGTCGGGGGCTAGACAACGTACTGCTTTGGTGCGTGTGTGAGTGTATGTGTGTGTGTGTGTGTTCTTTTTTTTGTATGGCAAGGTGAAAAGCTTTTGCTGGTTTACTTATTAAATCTCAAGTTGGAGTGTCAGTTCTGTAAAGAGCGAACCGCGCTACCACCTTATCTCACATAAGAGAGGCTTGTTCCAACTCTTATTCGAGACATTCTAAGAGAGATCACTGCCAAGACTGAATAGCGAGGGATCGCATGAGAGGTGATCACTTGCGTTACCGCTCAATCGATGCCTTCGGCGCTCATATCTTTCAAAAGACACTTTTCTTAACAGACCGATGACAGTGAGATACATTTTTCTTTTCTCGTGCTTGGAAAGCAGCCGCCACGTGTTTCCCAGATTCCTGAGCAGTTCGCTCGTGCACAGAATCGTACGCTTGGTGCGATGCGGAAAAAGACTGATGCAACGAGTTACTTGAGGCGTGATATCTTACTCACTAAGCTTGTTACTTTATCAGAAGCAGCCTGCTAATTTACAACTTCTGGAAAATTATGCTCATAAAGAGAACAACCCAGCATCTTTTTGGTGGACTCAAAATACTCCTCACGCAAACAAAGGGCGAAAGCGGGGGAGAAAAAGATTGTAGGCATGCCAGATCTCCACAAATACTGATTAATAAGATGTGCCGCTAGTTTGGAAACTGAGATCATTCGATCGACCTTATGCTGAATTAAAGCTACTAGGAACGACCGAGAAAGCTGTCTGACTAAATTTAATTAAATTAGTATTAAAGCCTACGAACACCTCTAGTGTTCACACACAAATTTGTTTGTGCTTAAAAATTTGCTTCAAAGATTCAGACATTCCCATTATTTGAATATTTCCATGAGTTCACCATAATGTAAGCGACATCTAACTGGCGATTTTCGTGCTGATTTCCCAGCGTCACTACTGTATCGGTTCGGTTCATGTGACTCATTCTGCAACATGACTCTGCACATCCTTGTTCTGATGAATGAGACCAATTTTTCAACAAATATCAGTAACCAGTTTGTTGTCGCAAGCTGTAAGAAGGCGATGTGCGCATAAAAACAGTTCATCGCGTGTAGTATTCTAGAATGGGGCCTTGACGTGCTACGGCGCGAGCCATTACCAGTCCTGGACCACCAACGGAGTCATTCGTCAAAATCGGCGGACATAGTCTTAGAATGTACGGTGGTTCAGATTTATACAAACGACGAAATGTTCCGCTACGTGAATGCGGAACCTTTCCAACAATGTTGGATGGACTACAAAGGGCACATTCCTCCTGACTAACCCCCGACTTCTTCGTATGTTTTGTTTCTTCACTACTCTTGACCTTCAACGAATGGCTGATCCCGTTCCTCGATCAGGGTCCCTCAACACCCGGACCCTCCCGCTATACTCTTGCTTCCTCGTGTCTTTTCCTCTCGTATTATGTGACCGGACCCAACCAACCCCTCGAGAGTCAATTACGATACATGTTACCGCGAGACACGTATTGGGCGGGGAGGGGGCTTCATTGAAATCTCTACCACGGGGCCCGCCCACAAGACTCTTACTTCCTCGTGTTCTTCCCTCTTCCGTTCTTCTACCTGACCCGACGAACCTCGCGAGAGTCAATTAAGATACATGTTACCCCAAGTTACGCATCAACAAAGGAGAAGGGCTTCATCGAAAGCCGCCCACGCTGACCGCGGTAGCAGCTATGCCCCCTTTTCACCTTTTTGATGGACCACAGTGGACTCTTCGCTCCCTTTTAACCAATCCAGACCTGCGAACGTACCGCGTTCCTGCACGTGATACATTCACAGAGGCCATCACGTAGTCACGTCGCATGACTAGGCCAGGTTGTGACGTGACACTTACGCGGCATTGCATTGTCTTCGGTGGTTCTTTGCAGCGTTATCAGTGGTCCCTGGTAAGGTGAAACTCTGTATAATTCCCGTTCACCCATAAGCTGACAATGCTGTAATGGTGGCCATGCGCTCGCCGGGCCAATGAACCCCCTCCCTTTCATCACCTGACCCCGCTCTCCGTGCGTGTACAAGGGCCCCAAGCGTGATCATGTGTCAAAAGAGTGCCATATGACTAGTCTGAGAAATACATAGCCTACACTGCACTGTCAGCTTAGGGGCGAAATAGGATATAGAAATCACCTACTGTGCATTGTTCTCCGTTCCAACTTACGATGGACCACAGTGGATGCTATAAGCCATCCTAGCCAAACCGGCGCTGGGAGCACGTCACGTGACCACTGGCGTCACTGCGCCCCCGCCGGAGCCCACGTGACGCTCACGCAACATTGGACTGGCTTCGGTGGATCCTGCAGCGTCCGCTTTAGTTCATCGTAAGCTTAAAAGGACGAAACGGAGTACGGTAATGGTCCATTGTGTTCTAGAACGCTCACGACGGACGTTCCTTCCCGCGCGGGTCGTCCCTTCCCTGCCTCACCGCACCCCTTTTGCAGCCCAGAAGCCCCGCATCGTCACGAAGCCGTCCGACGTGTCGGTCACGGCAGGCCGCAGCGTCACGATGCGATGCCAGGCTGCGGGCAGGCCGACGCCGCAGGTGACGTGGACGCGCGACGGGCTTCCGCTGTTGCAGAACCCCCGGTACCACGTGTCCCGGACGGCCGGCACGCTCATCATCACGGCCACGGACCTGAGCGACTCCGGCAAATACATGTGCACGGCCAGCTCGCTCCTGGGCGAGGAGAGCGCAGCCGCAGTGCTGCGAGTCGAACGTGCGTTGTGATTCCTCTTTTCGGGTGCATTTTAAGTGCACGCATCTAAAGGAATGAGATGAGCCATACACTTTAGTAAAAAAACGTATGTGAGATGACTTTCATGCAGAACGCGGTTACAGCCACACGAGGTGAACAATACAAGGATCCCAGTGAATGGCAAACTCGCAATGTGATTCTCTTTGAAAAAAAGAAATGCGATGTGTGATAAAGGGTGAAACGTCGAGCATTCCTTCGCGCATGGCGCTTCTCGGATCTAATCTTACTTTTAGCTTCGTCATTCGGTATATCCATTGTTCGCCGTGTTTGACTGCATCGGTGTTCTGAAGGAATTAAACGCACAAACAATGTTTAGGCTGTAGTTCCCTCGTTTCACTACCCTATTTCGTCATTATTGTAGTCCGACGATCTCATCACATGGTAGTTTGCAATTAATTAAAGACGGCGTCTTTTGATGCCGACTTTTCGCCCTTTTTGAAGGAGTGTGGCGCATAGCTCCATGCGTTTTTGGCATAGGTGGAATTTGAGCGGCGCATGGCGGGAGTTTTAATCCAGTCTAGAAATATCGAAATTAAATATAACTTAAATAGCCATCGGTTAAAGTGACGCCCCAAAAATTCGCTTCTGTATGAAAAACGTTATAATACAAAACCTACTATCACAATTAAAAACCTTGAGACAAAGAAGACAAAGGACACACAAACCACCGTCTAAAAGCCAGCACAGCACACAGCTGATTTTTACCTTCACATCATTATTTGTTTGCCATATTTCATCTTTTTTTTTTATTACTATTTGTTCAAGCATAAAAGAGCGATGAATCTATGTTCTGGCAATTCTGAAATTCTAAAAGACCTGAATGGACGCATCATTTGTTGTCCAGATCGGAAGTAGGCGACTGAGTTTAGCAAAAAATAATATCAATTTAAAACGGTAAATAAGGAGATAATTAGGATCACGAGCGAAGGAAATTGTATTGGTATGCACTAATTGACCTTAGACAACGATACTAGATTTTGTTTTTGTCTGTCTGGTTTCACGTAGATTGTGACTCAGCTGTTTGCGTATTTTCTGAATGCCCTTTGTGTCTCGGGCACTTGTCAACCGGAAACTTCCTTGAGGTCTTTGTCCGAGCGCTCCACTTTTTCTCGGTGTAGTGGATGTGCCTGCCGCGGGGATATGTGTCGTACAGATGAACTATGACAAATAAGAAGACTACCGTGGAAGTAAAATGACAGCGCTATGCTGTGCTGGTTATAAGACAATGGTGTATCTGTCCTCTTTTTATGTTTCCTTTTGATCAAGGTTCCGAATTATATGTGTGCACCAGCTCGCGTGAATTTGACTCTTATTTCCAAACCTACTAATCAATATATTGAATATTGATAACGAGATGTAGAAAAATATTTACAATGTTCTTTCTAAGTGCATTATTTTGGAAAGTTGGACCGTACTTTGCTTTCTTTACAACTAATGTTCAGATTTCACAGTTTATTTACTCACTTGTTCGCCTAACATTGCTGTTACAAACCGCTCCATGTCTCGTCCTCAGTCGCAGATAGGACTGGCGTATTGCCCAAGAACGTCGCGAGTTGCATCATCGCATCACGCAAGATGTGGCTCATGCAGTCCTCTCCTATGCAAACACATATATCATCTTTACACGACTCGACATCAGGCTCGACAGCAAAACTGAATTTACGCAAAAATCGCTGCTGCTTGCGCGGGAGCCCTCCAGTGCAGTCACTTTTTTGGTCCACGCTTTGTTTTAACCTCTATCTGCCGTTGCCGAGTCCAAGGGAAACCCAGCCCTGCAGCGGCGGACGAGATTTCCCTCGTCCGATCGTTTACTTCTTTCTCTTGAGCGTAAGCGTGAGTTCGCTCGAGCTTCCGAAACCCCGTTCGATAAAACGGGTCTCCTTCGCGCTTCGCTGCTCTGCTCCACGGAGGCGGTCGTGGTCACCCAGCATCGAAGCACGACGAAAGTCCCGACGAACCGCATTTGACCGCGTCCGGGTTTTTACCCGATTCCACGGGGCGCTGAACTCAGATATCTGGCTCAATCGGCTAGAGGTTCGCAGACTTACTTTAATTTATATTGTTTCAACATGTGCTTTCTTCCTTCTTTTTTTTTCTTTTTTTTAGCACATGCTTTTTTTTAGATATCTTTCTAACGTGTTATCTTTAACACTAGTCCGCGTGCTATAAATGTGTATAAGTTGGAATTTTTTTCACGGTGGGGGTAATCTAAAGCGCCGGATTATATAAGTTGTATAGTCCACCTTAATATTTTAGGCCTATACAAAGACTGGTTTTTAAGGTCGTTCATTATGACGAAATGTCATGCATTTTGGGAATGAGAATCATTATAGTGATGAACGAATCATTATAGTGATGTTTTAGATATGATACAGGCTTCTTTCTGTACTAATAAAGCAGTTTATTTATTTTTTGAACGCGCTGGGCATAATAATTTTACATGCAAACTGTCCACCGCGTCTGTACTGTACACCGTGTATGGACTATGCACCATGTGCGGACTAAATTCAAGAAAATGCGCTAATTATACGAATGAATATATTCGCGAAACTTCCGACAAGTTCCCCTTCGCAAGTTGCGTGCGAGTTAGAAGGAAACGCGTAACAATTCTAGGTACATCTACGCCTTTCTAGATGTATGTTGCATCCACACAGATTGATGAATGTCCTATATGGCTTCCGTCGAAGAACCGATTGTAAGCAAAACCAATAGAAACCATGCATATAGTGAAAATTGGACAAATGTTACAATCCCTTGTATGCATAAGCGACTAAATTACATAGATTACATTTGTACCTTAATAAAGATTCTAGAGCTAGGCTATTTTGTATAAAATGTGTCTACAACATAAAAAATTAAGTCTGCAACCCATATTTCTATTTAAATACTTCATGATCCCGCTTTACTACCGTGGCTGCGTAGTGTAATGGTGACGTTCCTTCATCACTGTACATATACGGACATCCTCAAGTGTCGTCCTTCCTTGGGCCGCCATTTGACTGTGCAACAACACTGATTCTCTCGGCGTCATAAAACTGTTCCTTGTGTTCCTTCTTTAGTCGCACCATACTTTATTGAGTCCCCGAGAGAGCAAGACGTCCTTGAAGGAGACAACGTTGAGTTCATCTGCCACGCCGGAGGTTTTCCAGCGCCACAGCTTTCATGGTATAAAGACGGTAAGCCATTATTTTTGACATAGGTCATTTTCGATATTTTTGTCACTTGTTACCTGGCAATGCCAGAAGAAGTTGTATGGACATTTACAGAATACTAGTCTCCAATATGAGAACTTACTTTGAATCAAACATGTTGATACTACACAAAAAGTTAAACAAAAGAACTCAGTTTAGAATAGAAACGATAATAGACCGGTTCAATGACCATAAACGCTGTGTACAGTATTAGAAACCTTTCCCGGACTCTGCATGGCACTTAAATGACTTCTCCAATTGTGCGTCTTTTTGTGATTATTATTGATTAGTTTTGATTGGGAAAAATGACATAAAGCATCCAAAAGTCACTCACACTGAAAATAACTCCTGACGTCTCAATCGATAAATGCTCTCAGTTATATTTTATGTGAGTTTTTTTTTATGAATCGTCATGCTTCTTGCGCTTCCTGTAACATAAGGTTCAGTAATACGGCATAGTGACTGAAGCCGTTCCTGATCATGTAACTTAAGATAAGACTATTTTGCGAAAACCGGGGATCTACAAGCTGCAAGACTATTACGATTTCTTTTAGGTCAGCGCCTGCAAGCTGATGGAGTGCACGTAAAGAACCTACACGGCGGTAAAGTCATCAAGTTATACGATGTGCGGCGACAGGAACAAGGCGTCTACACGTGCCACGCCCAGAACTCCCTCGGTTATGCCGAATCTCACGCGGACCTTCTTGTCAGCTCTAAAGGTGAAGCACTCTAACATCCGCATGTGCAACCCAAATACTTCACTAGGGAAATTCATTGCATTCCACTCGTTAGCTTTAGGATAGCCTGCCTACACAGCCAAATTCTCTCCTTACGACATGGGCTACGGGCGTTTGAGTGAACCAATGGGGTAGAGGGGCTTAGAGCGATAAACTGGTATCCCGTTCACCAGGGAAAAGTTACCCCCACCGAGCTGTCGCCATGCTGTACAGTTTTGACCACTAGACACGTGACCGAACCAAATCCTGAGGCTTTTACACAAAACTGAGTCAAGATTTGTATTACAATCGCCAAAAAAAAACGTAATAAAGTATTTTTTTTATACTGTTAGCCCCAGAGATAAGTGTCTGGCTCCAATAAAAACCCAAAATACAGAACCGCGGCTGACGGCATCTAACGGAGGCATTGCGAAGCTGCCCAAGTTTTTTTCCTAAAAGCACACTTTGGACTTAAAACACCCGAAACATAACTTATCTCGTCGGTACAGTTAATAAAGATCAATAGGCAATTATTTACGCGCGGTACTTCGTTAAAATCTATACGGAAAAACAAAAATGTCACGTGTCTAGTGGTCCAAAATGTTCAACATGGCAGCGGCCATTTGGGGGTCACTTTCAGCTGCCAGTTTATCGCTTTAAGCCCCTCTACCTCTTTGGATCGAACGCATGCGCGTCGAGCTGCGCGTGACGTCGCACTGTCGCGCGGTGCTGATGAGAGCTACCAGCAGTGCAACGAGATAACGGGTTTGCCAAGACATTGTAGAAGGAATGGCTGTACTGACAATACCGTCGTTGCACCTTAATTCCGAACGCAGCCGACGCTATGAGCTGAATGGACCAATCAGAATACGTCCAAAGCCCCCATCGTCGTTTTCTTTATATTTCCGTGCAAGTTCTATTATCGCTGAACCAATCACACACAAAAAATGCCCAGTGATAGCTGGTGCTTTTGACTCTTCTCGATTGGTCCCATTAGCTGGTAGTGTCGGCTGCGAATGAACTTCAGCTGAAACGAAGTATAGCGCTCGAATACCCTCGACGATAGATGGCGCCCACCACCTTTTATGATTCATACGGGTTCGGAGCATTCAGCGGTTTCACGTTCAACTACGCAAAGCCGGTCTGCACAAGGCCATTGGGGTTACCAGAAGCAGTACAAGCTCCTCCTACAAAGCCTCCAATCTTTCTACTTTGTCAGATCGAACGCTGTAGAGAAAGCGAGTGGACCCGTCATCTATCCGTCCGCTCTGCTGAAGCACAAAGTGTGGAGAGCTTTGGCGTAGAGCTTGTTCCGCTTTTACTTCTTCTCCAACAGAGTATGGTGAAACATTTTGGTTTAGAGGTCGTGCAATCAGAGCGAACACGTCTTTGCGAAAGGCCATCTTCAAAAGTCCGTCGAGCAACATTGGCGGTCGCCATTCCTTGGACACGAACCGTGTGATCGGACCCGAGTCATCGCCGAACGTTAACGGAGCGCTCGTGTCGAATACACGCTCAGAGTACGTGAGCATGCAATGGCGGACAGGCGTGGGCGCAGAGTGTTGAAAGGGTCTATTGAGGCTGCGGCACTATTTGAGAAGTAGTCTTTGCCTTCTTTCGCTGTTCGAACTAAATAGTAATATATAAAAGGTTGGAGCATACGCCTCAATTGCGCAGCAGTATGCGCACGGAAATCGTAAGGGTGTAATGCGTCACTTTGTTAGGCGAAACAAAGAACCGGTGAAGTAATATTAATAATCAATTAATCAACCGATCGATCGACCAAGCGATCAAACAATTGATCAATTATATTCGGCGTCCAGGAAGAACCACTCTGTCTTGGTACTGGCCCACCCGACATTCAAACATTTAAACACAAGGAGCACACTCACATTACAAGATAAAACATGAAAATTATAACTATACTCATTTTGACCTCAAGCAAAAGCACGTTTTCCGCACTGTTCATACGCCGCGCGAAGTAGTCATTACACGATTTCGTTGTCGGAGGAAGAAGCGATGCTTTTGGTTTTAGAAGCATGTACGGCTTGATAAGATAATACTTGTCTAATCTGAAATGCACCTCCATATGTCTTCAATATCAACATAAATGCGGAAATTGGCAATGCTCTGTGAAGAGCCGGGCTATTTTTACTACGGTTCTTGAGGTGAAAACGAGTATAGACAAAAACACACAAAGATGAGAATCAGTCACACATAAAATTATAAGATAAATATTTATGTTGGACGTTGATACGTTGGTGCGCCTTGGAGATTATGTATATAGTCGGGAAAGTACATCATGCAAAGAGAAGAAAAAAGGAAGTGTAAACTGAAAAAGTGTCTTGCAAATATTGCTTGGAATGTAGCCCTCATACCATTTGTAACCATTCTAAGGTAGCTCAAATGTGATAATAAAAAGTCGGTTCCCTGAGCTTCAAGAGTAAAACAACGTGTCCAAAAAGTCACCATAAATAATAGAAATTCATTTGCGGTTCACTTTTAAAATTCGTTTGTGATTCAACAAACCGGCCGGTCGCAACCGGACGGTATGTTGGAACTCAGGCAAGACAAAAAAAAATTTAACTCCTGCCGGTCTAAACACGGAAGAAAAGCCGACGGAGCTACTTTTTATGCAATAATAATACGTTTATTGCAGTTTTGTTTATAAACATGTGGTGTATTCGGTTTGACGAAAGCACTTTTCCGCTTATGTGCGAGGAGAGGCTTCGCTTCCCGCGCCCAACACAGAGAAACCACAAGGAATCACTGTTTGGTAGAACGAAAAAACTGCTTCTAAAATCAAATATACGCTCAAGAAAAAGCGGGCTGAGCGTTTGCTCAACTCGTACATGTTCCATCGGATTTGAATGAAAGGCGAAGAGTGACGGAACTTCGAGCCCGCTACCGGCGCAGCTTCAAGCTTGGGTTGTACTTGGCGAGGGTCAAACGCATCGGAGCAGGATGCACAACTTCGCAGCGCCCTACTCCGATGTGTTTGATCCTCGCCAAGAACAAACCCAAGCATGAAAGCTGCGCCCTTAGTGGTCTCGAAGTTCCGTCACTGTCCGCATTTCATTTGAACTCGATGGTATACATGGCAGTGCGTCCGAGAGCTCATGTCACTGATGGTGATGGCTTTTTGTTTTAGCGAAGACCATCACTCTAAAGTCTGCACGTCAGTTCAATTCCTTGTGGATTATGAACACCAAATCATGGTGAACAGTAGAAGAATACGAGCAAATGAAGCATCTCGGAATACGATTAAACCAAAGAAAGACGATCTGCGAATGAGAGCGATGTTTTCACTTGCTCAGTGTCGCTGTACACATCGCCTTTTTCAGACCTCTTAGCTGCGTCATTCGCAGATATCTCTCTATTGCCCGAAGTGATTTGCCGTCTTCGTGTTCTGCAGCAAAAAACTAAAAAACTTTATTTTTCTGTTTTTTTTAGAGTGCATTATTTTTTTAGGCCTTCCTTCCTATCTGGGAAACTCGCCATCGACGTATGTGTCATGAGGTGTCCACAAGTGTATGCCCAATGACTGGGCCTTAGTGCATATCAGAGAGACACGAGCCGATGGGCTAATGAAGCGGCGCGAATAGCGCATCGTCCAGGCGCTCGTCTCATATAGGCCCATATGCCTACATGGTCGGGATACCCCAAGACCGTCGGTCTCTTACAGCCATGCCACACCTGATGACGGCTCCTTCCAACACGGAAGCCGACCAGGGCTCCACCGTGGAGGTGTTCTGCGTTGCCGAGGGTCACCCGACGCCCACGGTGTCCTGGCGCAGGAGGGCAAGGCCATCGGAGACACACCGCGCCGCAAGATCACCCGAGACGGGAGCCTCGTGGTCATCGGACTCCGTCCCGAGGACGAGGGCCAGTACGAGTGCGTCGTCGAAAACGAGATGGGTCAACTAGTTACTCCGTTCTACATCCTCGTCAGAGGTAAACGTGATCTCTATGTACCTGACAAACAAATCTTCTTTTTTAATAGAAGGACATTATATTGCTATATTTAAACAAAAGTCCTTGCACCAGTGATTTGGGCAAGTTTACTGTAATAAAGTGATCATTGTTGCATAATAACAACAACGCCGTTGCTCCATGACGGGCAGGCATGACCGGCGCGTGAACTCTGAGGTGCGCGAGCTGAGCTCGGGCTCCTGTGGTTCGGTCATCGGCAACCAGCCATGGTCATTGAAGAATGCCAGTCTCCATTAAAAAAATACATTGCCGCTATGACTGTGCTTGCATAAACTATAACAATTGGAGACGAAGCGCACGAAGACAACGGGCAAGCGTCCGTTGCCCGGACCCCGAGGATGGCTGTGGGCGGTATCAATGAGTATCGCCTCAGCAGCAACGCTTCCTGGGACGAGTACGTAGAGCGACTCGAAATGGACTGCGTGGACATCAGTCTGACAACGCATTAGCAGAAGCGTGCCTTTCTGAGTAGTTCCGGAGAAGAAACGTACTCCTTAAGGTGGATCCACACGACGGACCGGGCCGCGGACCGATTGATCACGTGATGCGCGGCCCGCGGGCCGCCCGGCTGCAATGAGCATCCACACGGCGGACCAAAAGAGCAGACGACAGATCGAACGGGCCGGTCTAACCCTCGACCTCACAGCTTCGCCAAACGCATGCAGCGAGCTGCTTTGAGGCTATTTGTAAGGAGCCAAGATGGAGGTTGAACGAAACAGACGTTTGGCCACGGTGGCCCTGGCGTTGAATATTGAGGACGAGGAGGACTTGAGTGAATCGAAAAGGGGATGCTGGATGAAGCCCTGGATGTGCAGGAAAGATCTTGGTCTGCATAGTCAACACTTTTCTTCGCACAACAAAAGGTTCGTCTTCTTCGTCTTCAACAGTTGGCGCAAAAGAAAACGTCTTTGGATTTGGATTCCAGTCCAAACAACAAAAGTCAGCTTGTTGCCAGACTTAGCGCTTCAATTATACTAAAAACGACGCGGCCCGCCGCCAAAATCCGGGTGAGAAAAGTCGCTTGGCATTTCTCAGAAGCACGGGCCGCGGACCGCCGGCGAATCTCGAAAACCGGTGACGTAAGATCACGTGATGCGCGGCCCGCGGACCAAAACAGCAATTTGGTCCGTCGTGTGGATACACCTTTAATCGTCACCTTGGTGAAGCCGACGAGACCGACAGCTGCAGACTATACCACGATAGTGACAGCGGTCAAGGCTCATCTGCACCCAAGGCCATCGGAACTCTACGCAAGGTTCCTGTTCTACAAGCGCGACCAGCACGCCGGCGAGACAGTTGCAGACTACGTGACAGCGCTCCAAAAGCTGGCAGATAACTGCGGTTTCGAAGATAGACAACTGCCGCTTGAAATCAAGATGCGAGACAGGTTCGTCTGCGGCATCGCGCCCGAGAAAGTGCAGGAACGGCTTTTGGCTGAACGCAACTTGACGTTCGACGTAGCCTGCGAGGTGGCCGTCACTGCAGAGGCAACGTCGCAGCAACAGCGAGACATCAAGAAGCAACGGCAACAGAGCGGTAAAGTTGACTCTGATGGTGAAATTCAAGAGGCAACTATGAAACCTCAGAAGCAAGCAGACAGCGGAAACTGCCACCGTTGCACCGGTGAGCACAAATCTTTCCTGTGCAAATTTAAAGACTTCGTCTACTACAAATGCCAGAAGAAGGGGCATATAGCAAAGGCCTGCCAAAGTAAGACCGCCACAGTAAAGAAAGGAAGAGACACAAAAAAGAGAGACGGCGTTTACGAAGTAGACGAACTCTGTTCGATCTGCGAGGTGCACGAAACCCAAGAAAAGTTTCTAGTGCCAGTAAAGATAGAGTCACAAGAACTAATCATGGAAGTTGCTCTATCATGAGCGAAGAAACGTTTCGCCAGATAGACAAGAGACTGATTCTCATCGAGAGCACACTCATCAGGTTGTTAACCTGGTCAAAACAAACATTGCCTACAGTTGGCAAAGCAATGGTAACTGTCATGTTTAAAGGACGCAAGGCTGTTTTGCCAATCATGGTCGTGGCACAGCACGGAAGAGCTTGATGGGACGAAACTGGTTGCGACCGCTAGGCATCAAGTTACACGGCATCCGACACCACAGCACGTCGGACGAAGCGCTAACAGCGCGGTTTTCCGAGGTTTTTCGCACCGATTGGCCCGGATTCAAGGGAGCTCCGATCCACATCGAGCTCAACGACGTACAACCCAAGTTTTTAAAGAGTCGGCCAGTGCCGTTCGCCCTTCGAGAGGATGTGACCAAGGAGTTAGAATGTCTGGAAAAGCAAGGCATTCTGGAGCCGACCCAGTACTCCAACTGGGCCACACCGCTCGTCGTGGTGAGAAAGAAAACGGAACTTTACGCCTGTGCGGTTATTATCGTACCACAGTTAACAAGGCGGTTAAGAGCAACGTCTATCCACTACCGATTGTCACCGAGTTGTTTGCCACTCTAGGGTCCAGTAAGGCATTCATGAAACTAGACCTAGCCCAGGCCTATCAGCAGCTCGTACTTGACAACGAGTCATCAGAAGTCCTCACCGTGAATACGTTGAAAGTACTGTACCAAGTTCGCTGAATTTATTTCGGTATATCTCTCGCACCAGGATTGTTCCAGCGTGTTGTAGACAGCTTACAGTCAGGTATACCGGGAGTAGTTGTATACCTTGACGATATCGTTTTCTCGGGCTCGACCGTGACCGAGCATGATGAAAGATTAAGAGCAGTCATGCAGCGGTTGCAAGACCCGCGTTTGCGGGTAAACAAAGTCAAATGCCAGTTCTTGAAAACAAGCACAAATTACTTGGGTAACAGTTTTGATTCCACTGGGATTCACCTAAGTGAAGAAAGAGTGACTGCAATCAAAAGTGCGCCAACCCCAAAAACAAAAAAGAACTACAATCTTTTTTGAGACTAGTCAACTTTTACAGCAAATTTCTTCAAGGGAAAGCTGAAGTTGCCGAGCCTTTGCATCGCCTTCTAGACCAAGAAAGAAAATGGGCGTGAACGCAGGAGCATGAGAAAGCGTACCAGAACCTAAAAGGGCTTCTCAGCTCCGACGCAGTGCTAGTACGCTACGACCCAGCGCTTACTGGTCGTGTCGTGTGACGCTTCACCGGTTGGTGTTGGTGCTGTTCTTTCTCACAAGAACGATGATGGTACAGAAGTGCCAATAGCTTATGCGTCACGGACATTGGGGCGAAGTGAGCGCAATTACGCTCAAATCGACAAAGAAGGGCTTGCCGTAGTTTATGGTGTTAAGCACTTTCACCAGTATCTCGCGGGAAGAGAATTCACGATCATGACCGATCATAAACCGCTTCTTGGGATTTTTGACACAGAAAAGCCAATGCCACGTATCCTGTCACCGAGGATGCTGCGGTGGAGCTTGCTGCTGGGAGCGTATTAATTACTACAAGCTTGTGTTATGACCAGAAATCGACAACGCCAACGCAGACGGGTTAAGCCGCCTTCCAGCACCAAGCGATGTCGACGAGCCAGTGCTAACAGGTGACGTACTCCTCCTCGAGGCCGTCGAATACCCTCCGCTGCAAGCAGCAGATATCGGAAAGCTGACAAAGCAGGACCCTACGCTGGCAAGAGTCAAGCAATGGATACTCTCGGGTTGGCCACGAGAAACCCTGGGAGGATCTTTTGCACCTTTTGAGGTGAGACGCACAGAGCTTTCCTTGCATCGAGATTGTATTCTGTGGGGGAATAAAGTGGTCATTCCCAAGCAAGCCACAAGGAAGGTCCTACAATTGCTTCATGCCAACCACCCAGGAATGACAGCAATGAAAATGTCGGCCAGGGCGTACATTTGGTGGCCTAAAATCGATCAAGCAATCGAGGACTTTGTACGCCATTGCCAACAGTGCCAGGAAAATAGGCAGAGCGATCCCAAAGCACCTGTTCACTTTTGGATAAAGCCAGAACAGCCCTGGAGCCACCTGCACGTAGATTTCGCTGGACCTGTTCGAGGTGAAAGTTTCCTCATTATGGTGGACGCATTTTCTAACTGGGCCGAAGTCGAGATTATACCGTCCACGAAATCAGCTGCAGTGATTACGGCGATGAGGAAACTATTTGCGACACATCGGTTGCCCGACGTAATTGTTTCGGACGACGGAACGGCCTTCAAAAGAGCAGAAATGAAAGAGTTCCTGAAACTTAATGCTGTCCGTTTCATCAACACAGCCCCGTACCATCCTACGAGCAATGGCGGGGCAGAAATAATGGTGAGGGAAGTGAAGTCTGCCGTAAAGGAGCTAACTCAAGGCCACAAAGAGTGCAAGATTTCACGTTGTTTTATTTAAGCGGCACACGACACCTCACTCGGACACCGGGAAGGCTCCGGGAGAGTTGATGACGGGCCGGAGGCTGCGGTCTCCGTTTGACAGACTGCATCCTGACCTCCAGAGACATCCAGGAGCGGATCAACCAAAGGTCAAGCGGTTCCACGTAGGCGACACCGTCTACGTCCGGAATTTTGCGACGGAACCCCGATGGAAAGAAGCAAAGGTTGTAGCAGTGACAGGACCAGTCTCCCACAAGGTCCAGCTGGCCAATCGAGAGGTTCATCGCCATCATCGTGATCACCTCAGGAAGGCTTGGCATGACTGGGATGACAATTTTGAAGCTGACGTTGACTACGACGTCAAGCTGCCAGCAACGGCTGCGCCTGGACATGGAACACCACAAGCATCTCCTGCCAGGCGAAACCCAGAAAGACCTGTTCCTCAGGTTGGGCCGTCGCCAGCGGCTCGAGCCGGAGCAGCCGCTCAGAAGATTAGCACGAGAGCGACGTCCAGTCATCCGCTACGGAACTGCTCCACCTGAAGGGGAAGGACTGTAATATAGTGGTCATTTTTGCATAATACAACAATGCCGTTGCCGCATGACTGGCAGGCGTGACCGACGCGTGAACTCTGAGGTGCGCGAGCTGAGCTCGTGCTCCTGTGGTTCGATCATCGGCAACCAGCCATGGTCGTTGAAGAGCGCCAGTCTCCATTAATGAAGTACCTTGCCGCTATGACTGTGCAATTGCATAAGCTATATCATTTACCATGATCCGAGACAACATTTAATAGGGACTCAAAAGCCAAATGCCAAACGAAAGTAATGCAAAAGATATGTGACATATAAGATGGTGATCACGCAACGGATACAGACTTCATAACATCATTTTGATATTTTTATTTTATTACGTATGCATTACCTGTCCCATGGAGCCAAGTCGGTGCTGTCTGTAGGCGTTGTCTGGAGCAGCGAAACAGCACCTAAATTCCTATTGGCTGCGACCCGTCATGTCAGATGCTTCGTCATGGAAGCCAGCGGGGCCGCTAAAAGTCAAAGTGGACGCGCCTCAGAAATACAACACAAAGAAAAGCACAGCAACGCAGATGCACGTCATGGAAGCCCTGGAGCCGGCGGGGTTCGCCTCGCCCTCCGCAGTGGGGGAGCGTGATGTCGCCGCCGGAGCGCCGTGTGGAAAAGGAAGACAAGGCGCGGCTTGTAGGGATGAGCTGCTTGTACGAATGCGAAAGCATTCTTACGCGTAAGCAGTGTTAAGTGTCTCTGTTTATTTACATTTCGCCTGACTTTCTTTCTTTATTTTTTGATCACGCTTGGGTTGGTTTGCAGCCTGCGCATTGTGACTGACAATATACAGTGCATATCAAACTTCTACGGAACACGCGAAAACAGAATATTTTCTCATACGATATCGATCCTGGCGGCAGCCGATCAAAGGTTTTGTGACGTGGCAATCAACAAGCCATACCGAAGCGCTACGTGAGGTGCACAATTTCCTCTAGATTTTTACTGTCATAAAAAAGCACACAGCTCGCGTGCAGCGAATAAGTTTGTTAATCACTGTACTATCGGTCTTGTCGCATGAAAGGCGAACAACGGACACGTGGCCTTCGATGCATGCTCCGCAACTTAGAGGCAACAAGGAACTGATCAAATTGAGGAGTGAACAGAAAGGTTACGAGGGTAGGCACTTGGTATGCACATCGGAATATAACCCGCACTTTTGCATCCCCCTCTCCATCCTGTAGTTTTATCAGTTCCTAGTTGCCTCTAGGTAGCGGAGCATTTATCGAAGGCCACGCGCTCCGTTGTTCACATTTCATTCGTACTCCATAGTAACTCGATAACACAAAACGCATTTCACGTTCCTTTTAATGCGACATTCACGTGCAATATCTTCTTACTATGACGAAATTTGCCCCTTGGCGTTCACATTGCGTTTCTTTCAAAATATCGGCATTTGTTTTTTTCATTAACAGACACGATCGCCGAGGGACAACCGCATCCTGGTGATCGGTACTTCTTGTCGGCGCTTCAGGAGGCTGAGGAATCCGTGGACAAGGCCATCAACAGCACGCTCCAGAACTTGCTCAACAGCAGCAGCAGCGGTCATAACCACCACCAGCTCCTGCGGATATTCCGCTACCCGGACTCGGAGGCCCAGCGCACTGCAAGGGCGGCCGAGATCTTCGAGAGAGCCCTCGGTCTCATCCAGGAACAAGTGTCTTCCGGAGCCAAATTTAACCTTTCTCGTATGTTTGTAAAACACAATGTGTTTTATCTGTCAAAATTCACGAGACAACCGTCAGAAAGTACCGTCACCTCGATTTCCCCGCTAAATTTATCAGAGAAACTGATGTGACATCGCCACGTCGTGTATCTTGAGTCAAATCATGTCAATTTTTCCGAGATGGTTCTGTGGAGTGGTAGTTTGAGCTAAACAGATACTGTCCTCTTCGGTCTTGGTCAATATGATCAAGCTTTTGCTGTTGTTGTTGTTGATTTAGTTTTAAAGCGATTAGCTTTTTTAGGATCATTTCAGGCCATTTTGACGTATACTTCTGGGCGCTTATTTACCCCGCTAAATTTAGCAAGAAAAATGACCTCATCACTTGACGTCACTTGACCTGTAGACAAAGTTAGCTTTCCCGCTAGATATGGCGGGAAAATTGACTTCACACGAATTCAACGCTAACTAAGTTTCCCGGTAGATTTAGCGCGAAAACCGACGTCACCTAATATCAACACCCATTCAGATTCCTCGCAAGATTTAGCGGGAAAATTGACACGTGACCGGTGCGGTTCTTTCAATAAAGCTAATCAATTAATTAGACAGCAACATCGTTGGCTCTGTTGGAATTTTGTTACAGTGTTATTCGGATAATATTAGTGGCCTATAGGAATGCTTCTTATATATAGTATTTTATTTTAATATTGCTACACTCTATATTGGAGACTAAGTCGAGAACCAAACTCATGGGGACAACAAAAGAATTATCTCTTTTTGTGTGTGTGTTCCTGGTGCAGCCCTCGGCTCGCATACACGAACCCTGCGTCACCGCTCAACTGCAGCTCGTGTTTCGTCAGTGAAGCACCAATGGAACACAAGTCCCAGTCTGACGCTATACACTCTCAAACCAAAAGTGTCGTTTTACACCCTTTCGTCCTATATTTTACACCCCAAAATTTCACTTCGACGTACAGCGTACTGACGTCGAACAACGGCCCCAAGTTTTACGAGGTGGTTGATTATTAAGCAGCTAAAGCACGTATCAAAGACTAGAGAATAAAAGGAAACAGTGAAGTTTTGCAGTAGGGTTGACAAAACACGTATTATTATTCTTTTTTTTTCAATTGGAAACAGGTACATTAGGCATTTAAATAAGTTGTATCACTCGGCTATCAAGCCGCTCGTGAAAGTTGATACCGGCAGTGCGCTGTACGTCGAACTGAAGTTGTGCGGTGTAGTATATGGGACAAAAGGGTGTAAGACGACACCCTTTTTTAGAGTGTAGCAGCACGTGGCCTATCTGTGCCAGACACTCGATCGATGAATATGACGCAAAGAATTCACACTACCGGCCTTGTGTTGAGTAAAGACCGAGCTCCGTGAAAAACAAGCTAGAAAAAGCACTGCTTTTTGTTCGATATCTTCCGCAATAGAATTGAACCCAAAGCAATTCTAAATTATCTTACAGTGCGCAGATATAAGGGCCTTTCAACGTATTCGAAGAGAGAACCTCGCTTCTGATTCCAGTTTCCCTCAGGCAGACATAATCAGAACCTTTTTTAGGAAAGCTTTAGAAGTTGATATTGTCTTGTATTTTCAAGGAGTGCTATTGTAAGAAATAAGGACCTCAGTCTTCTTTAAGAAGCTAGGTCTTTAACTGACATCTGCCGCTTTGGCTCTCCTAGGAGGTTCCTTCTTGAGGTCTTTCCACCGGCTTTTGTTAACTTTGTGCTTTGGTCCGGCTATGGCAATTCAATGCCCTACCGTTTGTAAGGCTGCCAAACTATCTTACTCTTTCTTTATCACTCTTACTGCATAGTTCAATCTATCAAATGGACTCCGGCAGAGTCCCGTTCACTGGTGTCTCTCCATCCGCTTTTGAATTCAATGAAGAGTTCGCTTTCCGGAACCTCCTGTCTCCGTCGTATCTGGACTTGCTGGCGGAGAAGTCGGGATGCCTCCAGCACCGCCGGATCCCGGACTGCACGGACGACTGCTTCCACAGCCGCTATCGCACCTACGACGGCACTTGCAACAACAAGGAGCATCCGATGTGGGGGCATCGCTGACCCCTTTCCAGAGGCTGCTCCCTGCCCAGTACTGAGAACGGTTTCAATACTCCAATCGGTGAGTGGAACCCAGAGTGCATCAAGCATGTAGGTTGTCTGGTTTTCTGCACTTGTTTTTGACAGCATTTTGCGTTCCTTTAAGCCTATTGTCGGTCTCCTCCTTTGCCAAGCCCTCCCTCGTAGATAACAGATCTTCAGACTACGTGTGCTCAGCAAATGTTTATGTCTAGTCGAAAGTGTTATGGTGTTTTGTATGAGTGCTCTCAGCGCAAATTCACCGGTTCACCTGAAAAATAAAATTAACTTTCCGGTTCCCAAACAGATTGATTGGATAACAATGTCTGATAAAAAGATCAAGTCATGTTTACAACAATTAGGTCGCGGTTAGCATAACTTCACTGAGGAATCGAGGGAAAGCAGATGCCGTGCCCTATCTACGACGTATTCTAGAACTGATATGCGTAAGTCTCAGTGTTACGCAACAGCGTTGGCACTTGCTTCCCAAACTCAGTACTGTAACAAAACCAGGATAATAATATCCCTTCATACAATGAGCCAGTTGTTTTACTTAAGGTTTTCAATATCATTTGTGATTATGCTAAGTTTGAAAGAACACAGGGCCATTCATTCTGCTCGTATGGCGCCATGCACGTCAGAAGGCCTGTGCCGTCAAACATCTTTGCCCTGCACAGGCTGTCACAACTTCCACGAAACTCTAAACCCTACAGCGTACCAAACAGTAACTAACGGTAACGCTTTCTTAACCACCTCCTCAGGTTGGACAGCAAATCTGCCCGTGAATGGTCATGTGCTTCCGCTGGCCCGTACGGTATCCACGGGGCTGATATCCACTCAGGTCGTCGAGGAAGACAGCGAGCACTCGCACATGCTGATGCAGTGGGGTCAATTCCTGGACCACGACATGGACTTCTCTGTTCCAGCGATCAGCCACGAACGCTTCATCGACGCGGTGGACTGCTCCGAATCATGTGACAACGCTATGCCGTGCTTTCCTATCGAGGTAAAGCCTGAAATTTGCTTGATTTTGAGAGTATTGTGAAGTGTTCTACATATCGAAATTGAAGCTTACAGGCAGATAAAGTTCTATATGACCTGATTTGTTTGGGCAGTGGACAGCCGATGAGCGACAATTTACATGCGTCTTGAGGCGGGAACATATGTAAAGAAAACACGTGAAAATCTAACAATTTTCTACTTATACATATATATATATATATATATATATATATATATACATACGTACATCATAATAAAAAAAGCAAAAAAACTATAACGGGCTGGCATTTCTCACATAGAAATCTTAAATTTGATCTTAACTAGACACACCTTTGTTTACTTGCCGTAAATATCCTGTTTACTCGAAGATAGGATAAAACAATTTTGGCATGTTGCAAATTTTGTGCGATTGTCGGTTTATTTTTTGCACAAGTGTTTTAGTTATTTTTGTTCATTTCTTTAAAGTGTTATTGTTTTGCGCAGTAGAACACGATTTGAATTATCCTTCTGTGCTGAGGAATGTAATACTGATTTCTGCTTCCAGGCAGCGACGTAGATTTCTATTTCCATGAAAAAGGTGCCGGTGCTTGTTATGTGAAGATGTAAATCCTGAAAGTGCAGCCTGACATGTAAATCAAGCAAGAAAGCTAAGGGTTCCCAGTATACCAAAAGTAGTATAAGACCAACTAGATAAATATGAGATAGAGCTTGCTGAGAACTTTAGACAGTGCGAGATCTTCCATGTTCATCTGCCCGTTGACTTCGAAATACTTTAACTAGAGCAACCCGACTCTTGTTACGGCATATTCGATGTACATCTCGCACTATCTAAGGCGCCAATAGGATTGCGTTCACAAAGAGACGACCAACGTAAATAGCATATCACCAGCTTAAAGGAATCGATTCCAAGACGCAGGTAATTTCCCTGACAAAGACCGTTCGAAAATATTCAGTCCCAGCTCCCTTATTAAACCGGATCCCCAAATCCTTTCTCTCGGTAATAAGGTGAGCTACTGATCGGAATATGCTACAGGCAGCCAATCAAAGATCCTCGAAATACGTGGAATCGCCTGTCGAGTTCGCCAACTTCGTGTCCACATTTCTTGTCGGCTCCATTGGTCCTACTAAGCTTAGTATGAAAGGCTCTCAGCTCAGGCTGAGATGTCGCGCCAAACAATCCTGCACGTCCTGACTCTCTTTTATTTGTTAAATAAATATGCGAGAGTAATTAAACAGTATTCCGAACTCTGGCTGTAGATATTTATTTTAGTCTAAAGACTAAAACGCAAGCCTGTCACTGACATAGTGCAATAGGTAAAATGTTGACTGATTTGCAGATTCTTTGTCAAATCATCTTCTGTAACTCGTTTACCCGACAGAATCTCTCCGTGGGCGAGTGCAAGCTCAATTTTGTCACTAGTCGTGGACGCGTACGAGCGCCGCGCTACTTCTTTACGGCAGAGTTCCTTGTGACAAAACACGTCCCTCGTGCTGTGTCACGAAGTCTTCGTGAAATACCGGCACCAGGCACACCCTCAGATCACAAAAACAGTGACTCCCCCAATTATCCAGATCACGTACAAGTGAAGCAGCCACTGTTTCTACGCACCTCAGTCACGACTCAAACTTACTTGGTACATTTAAAGCTGTGCATCAGTTACCGGAGAGACAGCGACCTCTGTACGAAAAGCGTTGAAAATAAAAGTAGCAGTCAAACGGTAGTTTTGAAATAACCGGAGCACGGATAATTTTATTCACTCTCGTACTTGTGCATAGTGTGAAGACTTTGCTGCAGGTATTTATCTTTTTCACAAGCTCGCCGCTATCTTCGAATTGTGGTGCCGATGACAGCCGTCTAGCGCCCTATAGTGCTTGTAATACTGGCGGGCTGGGTCTCTGGTAGGCAACGGTCCGCGGATGAGCGGACCTTGTCTAGGCTGGACTTAGTGCTTTAGAGGCTGGTTGTGGATGGCTCGGGTATATAACAGTGTGAGTTCCCAGAATTCTAAGAATAATTGCCACCACCTGGAAGAAAACGGGGTTCGGGAATTCTCAAAATGAAACGATCCTCGTATTAAACAAGAAAATATGTGTTTAAAACAATGACGATAATAATCCCTGAAGAAGAGGTAACACGGGGACAAAGTAAAAACACAGTCCTACGGTGACTGGTGCGCTACCGAAAAAATCCGCATGGTCCAGGTATCGAACTAGGGACATCTCCATTTCCTGTGGAGCGCTTTAACAACTGAGCTCAGCAGGAGTTAAACGTCAGTAGAGCAAACGGGTTTTGTCCAGCTCGCTTGCACCTTTTCATTAATTCCACTTTCATCACAGTTTTAAAACAAACTTGGTACCAAATAATAAGTCATAACAGACAGAAAGGGGACTATGGGGAAGCCCAGTCTGTGGCACTACATCTCAATGGAGCCAGCAGAATCTAGCTTTTTTGGTCGAGGGGGTCCGCCGCTCGTTTGTACACGTGCTCAGGTATTTTCAAACCAGTACCTCCTGAAACGGTGATTTACGAAAATGCTTGATTCGGAAAACTTGGCTAGACTTCGCTGGTCACTTGGCGGGCTGAAGCGAGCTGGCTAACGACAAGTGCCTTCCTTTCTCAAAGGAGCGGGGACGAAGACGATGGGGTGTTTTGATTGATTTTCTACAACGAGAAAACATATGAGCAGTTCAATGTAGCAGAAGTACGTCAGCTATTGATATTTCCTACCGGTATCTTGAGTGGTAGGAGGTAGGCTCTATCAAGTCTTTCCCCTGTCATGAAAGGATGACATGCCTTGCTGAGATAATCTAGTATACCGTGTTGGAATCAGTCCACTTGCCTCAGACTAAGTAGTCTGAGCATACCATAGACGATGAGTCTGGCACAAACTCGTCGCGATTCAGGCTTGCTATCAACCACCACTTAAATCGAGATAATTGAAGGTGTGTCCAAAAACTCGTGCTACAGCTCTTGTGCCTATCGCACAAATTTCTGCGATTGTGCACGCTCTGAATACTTTTTCGTGAACACGACGACAGCGGAGTGATTGTCCGACGACCGTAGATTTTCGGACATGGTATAATGGTAATAATAGGCGCTAAGAACAAACTTACGCGCGACGTTCGCGTCTAAGCCTTTTCGCCCGTACCTTTGAAGATTGAAACACCTGTGTCAGCTTGCCATCTAAATTCCCGGGGTCGATGGTGAGTCATTTGCGCGCTGGTTTCAGATGCCATGAAAAAGCCTCCATAGGTTCATCTTTCATAAACCTCGAGACTGAGGCAAACAGAAAATGGCCACACCACAGACAGAGCATTTGCAGTTTACCGAAACACGCTACGCTAGCCTATAAGGATGAGCCTGTAAGTCGATGGGTTCATCTTTTACTGTTACACTTCCGCATGAGTGTAATATTTTCTTGTTACATCACAGTGTCTTAAAACAGATTTAGAGGTATCCCCATGTTCCCATTAGCAAAACATATTGGTCTGAGTATTATGTAAATTTTATCCGATTTTTCTTTGTCTAAGTCACACGTATTGATTAAATCACTTCCACACTTCCATTGAACGTGAAAGCAAGTAGAAAACACTGTTTTCTTCTTTTGTAGAAAAAAAAGGTTCTTAGAATCTTTTTTGGCGCACTACAATTGCTTTTAGCTGCTGTAGAAAGACTTTAATGGCACTATTTACCAAACCAGCATTCTAGGATGTATGCACATTGTTAGCGGCAGTTGCTATGAGGTCTAAATATATATTTTGGGGGGTGTTCAAGTGTGGCAAATAAGGTGCCGGGGAAATGGATGATAATGTGCACTATAATTGTGTTATTTGTGGCATTGTTCAGTTTTAGGGCACATATTGCAAAGCCCTACATAAAACGGCATGTAGAACACGCTTTTTGGCGCGGTGATATTTTTACCTTGTGGTGGCGGTGGCAGCATTTTTTTCGGTTCAGTGACCAGACTATGCATTCTTCCTTGCTTTAATATCTAACAGTCGCATATACGCAAAGGAAGCCTATGGGTTTTTGGCGTTTAATAGCCCGCTGTCTTCCATTTGCCCCACAAAGTTAAAGATACGTGATAAACGGAGCGATGACTATAGTTCTTTCAACCCTAAGCTGATAGTGCAGTGGAAGCTACATGCTTGTTGGACCAATCATGAGCACATCTTTCATCACGTGATTACGCTCTCGCCCATGCACACGAGCTACGTCAGGTGAAGAAAGAGAATTTAGTCAATGGCCCGGCGATCGCGTAACTCCTGCCTCCCTACCACCCTAGAAGAAATCGCAGTAGAGCTAGGCAGTAGACTTTCGAGTTTCAAACTAGAAACACCGATAAACATCCATCGATGTGCAAAATAGAAAATTAATGTTAAACACAACGAACCGAAAAAAAATCGATGAAAAACGAAAAACACCGATTTCCGGAAGTTGTTGCATAAACTACGATTGTTTTTGTTGTTTTCTTTTGTCAAAGCTTTCTTTTTAGACTTAAACTATTAGGCTTTTATAAGTGGTGTTCAACTGATTAAAACTGTTGTTAGCGCACGTCCGAAACAGATAAGCGAAATGCACCGATATCAAAATATAAGTCACGCCTATTAACCGGCCACCAGTCGCATACGGAGCGCGAGTTGCGCTCTATTTCAGGTGAAAGCCTATATAACCTTAGGTGAAATAAACCAATATATACATAATAAATAATAAAAAAAACAGCCACCGATCTTTTTTTTTTCATATAAACACCGGAAAGACTCCGGCCGAAGTACAGTTCCTCCGCTTCTACAGTCGCACGCGCCCGAACTGATTCCGGAGGACACCATGCACCCAGGTCCCGGCGGATGACCGGCGAGTCCGCGGCCACCGCTGCATCGAGTTCGTCCGCTCGAGCACTGCCTGCGGCTCCGGCCGCACGTCCATGTTCTACGGCGGCCTGATGCCACGGGAGCAGACCAACCAGCTCACGTCGTTCATCGACGCTTCCAACGTGTACGGCAGCAGGCCCAAACAGGCGGTCCACCTGCGGAACCTGACCAGCGACCTGGGACTGCTCAGGGTCGGTCCTCGTATGCCCTCCGGGAAGTTCCTGCTGCCCTTCAACGACGGACAACCGAACGACTGCAAGCGGAATTCCGAGGTGAAGGGCTATTCGCTACTTCCACATTTCGGCCACCTGGCAGTGGAAATTTTCGCTCTATATGGATATAAACGTTCCAGTTGTTCGTTTCTGCTCTTTGCTTCTTTACCGCTAGGTGATGCCACGCATAATCTCTTGACGCCACTATTTTGACATTTTATTGCTGGTGAACGTGTGCCAAAAACGCACGCAATTACCACGCATCAATTTATCTTGAAATTTGTCTGAGGTTTCAACTGGATAATCTTAATTTTAGAACCTTTTCACTTACAATATATTTTAACCCAAAACCACAGATTCGGAACGAGTCAAGAGTTTTCTAAAATGCCTAACTTATTTTTTTTCTGGTGAGTAAAATTTGAATAGATTTTCTTGGACCCCAGCCTCGGTGAACCAACACGAGGCCTTGAAGCCACCCTGCTGGATGCCGTTGTTCTGACCACGGCGCATGAGCAAACTCCTGACCCGAATTCGACTTGTGCACACACGCAACTGTGGTACTTGGAACACGGGAGCTTGTTTGTAAACAGCGTGTGTTGATATGGAAGTATTATATCATAAAACGATAACTGTAACAATATTGTCACCAGCTTATTCCACTGACTGTTACCAGGTAGAACGCCCGTTAAATATTACCTTAGTTTTTTTTTTACGCAGATAACTGATGTGGACTGCTTTCTCGCCGGCGATGTGAGGGCCAACGAACAGCTTGGTCTTTTGGCCATGCACACCCTATGGTTCCGCGAGCACAACCGACTCGCCGAGCTCCTTCACGATGTCAACCCTCACTGGGATGGGGAACGGCTCTACCAGGTTAGTTCAAGCAGAGCACGGATGGAGAGAGTAACCGTAATAGCAACTACACTGAAAATATTTTGTTGCCTCGCACCGTACCGTGCAAATTCAGAGGCTCGTAGAACCTGTTTAACCAGTGGAATAGGTAATAATATGCACCAACTGAATTGAAGTATAAATTAGCATAGTTAGTAGCAATTAAAAAAGTGCATAGATATGCACAGGTCCGTCCCCCTAAATTCAGGCTGAATTTAGAGGAATCGGTTAAAGGCCAAGCGTAATCCCTCGTGGTCTAGTCTCCCGAAAGAAACATACTACGCTACTGTAATAAACGCATTGTGTGTTTGTTTACGGCCCTAGCATCTGCTTTTCAGAACACTGATCGGAAATATTATCACTGCCTCTTACGGATGGAGTTTCAAACATTGCGAGTGTTACAAATACATTTTTATTGACAAATGCACTCTCCGCTGCTACGCCTAGCTTGTCAATTCACATGTTCACGTATAGTTCAAATCATTCTTATTGTAACAGAGCACACCTTTTAAGGTCATTTATTTTTCTCGTCCTGTTCATTTCCAGTGAATCTCTCCTAAAAATCTGCTATGATTAGCTTTCTGGGTTGGCTCCGGATGCGGGGAGACATCCTTTTTTGTATAGAAGCCAACACCTCTTGGTAAACAAAGCCTAAGTGATAGATTTTCTGCACCACCTGCCGGAGGCCAGTGCGGGGGGGGGGGCAGATTAGTCAGCTGCGTCAGCGTAAGATGCGGACATAGTGCTGAATGAGGGAGCACACAAGTGGCCAGTCGAACGTTGCTGATGCAGCACTTCTGTCCAGCAACCTTTGGGATGCACTTGCCTCCGGTTTTTAGCGTGGAGAATCCAGCAATACCACCTTGCTATCTATCAGGTGTCGTAAAGACCCCTCTTCTTGTCTCTCAGGAAACTCGCAAGATAGTCGGAGCCCAGATGCAGCACATCACGTACTCCCATTGGCTCCCCAAGATCTTGGGATCCCGTGGGGATGGCTGCCATGGGACCGTACCGGGGCTACGACCCCGAGACCAATCCGTCCATCGTGAACGTGTTCGCAACGGCCGCGCTGAGGTTCGGACACTTCCTTATCAACCCCGTTCTCCTGAGGCTCGACGAGAGGTTCCAGCCCGTGCCCGAGGGCCCCGTGCCGCTGAGGAGGGCGTTCTTCGCTCCGCATCTCCTGCTGAGGAAGGAGGCATTGACCCCCTCATGAGGGGACTCTTTGTGGCCTCTGCCAAGCTCCGGAAGGCGGACCAGCTGCTCAACTCTGAGCTCACAGATCATCTGTTTGAGGCAAGTTTCTTTTCTTGCTTTTTTGTGCTAAGCCTGTACGCGAATAAACCGCTTATATACATGCCATCTCATTGTCCCGAAACGAGCGCGTCTGCCCGCCAAAATTGTTGCCAGTTCGCAAGCGTAGGAACGGGTTTCAGATCCGCAGCTAGGGTGCAACGTCAAAGCTTGAATTGTGGTTAAGACGCCATCAGGAAGTTTTGATATTTGACCTTGTGAATCCGCACTGAGACCAAATGCTCTGCGTGTGTGTAAGCGTCTATCGTTCAAGTAAAAACAAAAACGTTTTACTTGAACAATCTGTTCATTCTCAACTCTAGTGGCGTGTAGTTAAACCCCTTCCCTTTGTTTCACCTAATGCCCTCCAGACAACTCTGAGTTTAGATGCGCTCGCGGATAAGCAGTAGATGCCAGCTTCTCACCTTCATGTCTTTTCCGATGAGTGGCGTCACCTTCTCCGGAGTTATAAGTATACATAATTCAGTTTGCCAAAAAATGAACATGCATTTATAACTTCAATCAGAAATCAACTTGATTTCCGACTTTTTTTGTTGTTTGTTATAAGCTGCCGAAAAGGCATAATATTGCGAAATCCTTGCCATCTTGCGCTGAAGGATAGAAAGTGCACCGCGAAATACTGAAAGCGGCACACAACAGCAGTCCGAGTTGAAGGTAGATGAGTCACTCATCATCACCGAGGCACCGATTGAGTCGATCCTCACCTTACAGCCTGCTCTCGTCGTGGCCCAAGATCTGGCGTCGTTCAATATCCAGCGCGGTCGCGATCACGGACTCCCCGGTTACAATCGTTGGCGCCAGTTCTGCAACCTGACAAGGGCGAGGAACTTCCACGACCTCAGGCACGAGATCACAAGCGACGACCTCAGAGAGAAGCTGGAACGACTCTACAAGACTCCCGGTATGCTGCGGACAAAAGAAAAGATAATAATACAAGAGTGCGGACGTCTCGTGCGCATGCCGTGGTGAATGTAGACTGGACGACTCTGTTAGCGGGAACACGACATCGATTATCTATTCAGTTATATTCTAGATAGCTTTGGCAGGCACAACCCTAGGCGATCAATTTCGACCACTCATGGACTGCCTAGGCATATTGATCTTTATTAAAAATAAGAAGAACCGGCGATTGTTTGTTCGTGCTAACAGTGTCACGCAGTGATCCTTAATTCAAAGAGTTGGCCACAGCAGTCTAAATCATCTCGTCCTACTTCCTAGCTCAATTTCGAAGCCACGCCATTTACATGCCGGGACTTTATTAAATTATTCAATGACATGCCCCGATAAAATACGTTGTTTAGATTCTGCACCATTTCCGAGTTAAGCTATATTCTGGTTTCAGTTTCCTGAAACCAGAAGGTGGCACATTAGAGGAGGAGCTATTAACTCTACGCAAGGGGATGCTTGCAAACTGTTCTCACTCGATGCAGACAACATTGATACCTGGGTAGGCGCCATCAGCGAAGAGCCAGTGCCGGGTTCCAAGGTGGGACCTACGCTGCTCTGCCTGCTGAGCAGACAGTTCGCCAGGGTGCGAGATGGTGACAGGTAAGTATCTCAGTAATAAGTGAAGTCAGGTGTAGGAGGCAGAGAGACGTATTGGAGTTACAGAATATTATGTTTGTGAGTGATAAACCTGTAATAACACCCTTTCGAATGACATCCATAGTAACCTTTGAGACGAAGGAACAGACTTGTTGTTCTACCCATTCGAATGCTCTCACACGGCAAACGAGATCACGACTGAAGCCAACTGATATTTGACCTGCAAATGTTATTCGGAGAAATATCGCAGATTTAAATGGACGAGGTGCTTCGCCACCTCGCGGAAGCATTATAGCTAGCCACCCTTTTGGCATAGTTCATGGCAGCTTAAACAAAAACGTGTTATTAGTGTAGTTGCGCTTCTTGCTTCGTGGCTCATTCTTTAGTTTTGTTATTGTCTAATAACACAATCTCATTGGCTGCGGAGAGATAATAAAATGATTGGTACACTCCACCGCCTTTATTTCTTAATCTGCCAGTGGCTAGAGAAGACTTAGTTTCCTCATTGCCCAGTTTCCCAGCAGAAGATGGGATGCTTCTGTCAGTCATCCAGGAGCTCTTTAAACGTTCTTCCTAACAAATTTTACTGCATTCTTATTTTCATTGATTTTCATTGATCTATCGTGAAAAATAGCAGGCATATAAAATTAATTGGTATAATCTGGATGCTTGGCTTGCCGCAATTATGTTGTGACCTTGTTACACGTGCCTGAGTAGGTGCGTTAAAACTTAACAGATCGAACTGGCTCAATATTTGTCTGGAGATGTAGTGATCCTTCTTGCCCAACCCAGGTTGTGGTATGAGAACAAAGGATCGTTCACAAAGGACCAACTCAACGAGCTTCGGCGTGCTTCCTCGCCCGAGTTCTGTGCGACAACGGCGACAACATCACCCGGGTGACGGAGGACGTATTTATGGTGCCGCGGCGGCAAAACCCGGCCTTCGTAAACTGCGACACCGTTCCTTCGATCGACTTGACGCCCTGGAAGGACGACCAGAAAGGTATACGGCAAACTATTCCGCGATGAGAGACCAGTTTTCGAAATGTTCAAAATCCTCAGGGACTTAACGATTTTTCTTCTGGACTGTGTGGTGCCTGGAGGGCGTCTCCGAGTGGAGTGCTTATACCGTGTCCCCAAATGTGGTCCCTTTATTTTCTGCCCCTTACGTCGGGGAAGTTTCATGCTGTTGACTACTGCGATCGCTGGCAATCCGGAGGTGGCAGATGCCTGTCATGTTATAGCACGCTCTCAGCCTGATAGTCCACGCCCACGAAAGCGTTTTGCAGCAACGCGTTGGGACGCCGCGACTACTGCGACACATGCATTCTATCGTCTTTAGTAGCCTCAACTTCAAATACCAACCGCCAGGATCGCGCATTTAACACACTAATACGTTTCTCTGACGTAATTTGTTGCCACTTTGGGAACACTCTGAAACAGCTGATGATGCGTTCCAGGGATCGTACAACGTTTCCAAATTCCTCTTTTTTTTGTAACACATCGGCTCGGGCCCATTTGGGTTGCTAAACCCATGCTCGGTCTAGAACCACTTGAAGGGGTTCTCGGAGCACCGCAACCAAAGCGCAAAATTCTGACAACGGGGATCGGCATTCGCCTTGATCATGCATTTACGGGAGGAAACTGCGACAGTCAGCAAATTGAAGACCCGTAGTGAAGTTGTTTAGCTCTGACTGCGGTGCGGAATCTGGAGCGTCTAAACTTCCCTCAGGATGCTCGCCGAATGACGAGACTTCAATTATGTTTAGTTATTCAAAGGCTGTTTGCGCTGTAATACTCAGCATGGTAAATCGTCCTCCTCAATTTCACAACGCATGCTGTTTTCTTTGTTTTTGGTTGTTTTTTTAGGTTTAAAGGGACACTACAACGAAATTTTGGCACCTATTTCTTGGTATATACGTGTTCAAGAGAGCAGTATCACATCGGACACTTTCGTTGAAAGAGACACGATAAGTAATTTTAAAAGGAATTAAACAATTATCAAAGGGCAACTGATGGATGTCGCTAAAGCCTCGTTTGTAATGCTCGTCAAGGAACCATGAAAGATAGCGACTGATGCCTGTCTCGACTAGAACTATAGACCTTTTCTGTGTACCCTCGTCCCCAGCCACCTAATAGGCGTATCCGGTATGGGCGACGAAAAAATAATCCAACGTTTCAACCTGCAAATAGTAAAAAAATAAAGGGGAGGCAAAACGAGAAAGTGTGCCGGTTACGCTTATATCCTAAATGCCCTCTATTGGCGTGGCAAAGGCAAAACAATGTTTTCGCCCATACTGGAAGTGACGTCAATTCAAGATGGCGGCGCACTTGCAGAAAATGTCTATACATGCATTGAGCGCGACATCATCCTGTGAGCTCTCCTGCCACCACGAGAGAAGAGGAAAAGGAGGAACTCCCTTCTCACCGGGACTCTTTTTTTGTTTGTCCCAAACGTCGCTATCGTTCCTTACAAGGTTATAGACGATAACCCGTCGCTCAAAATTCGTACAAAAGCAGCTTTGGGCTTAGTTGCGGTGGCCCGATCGCTGGCGTGCTTCAGCCGATTTGTTGGCTGAAATGGCTAGGACATCCTGTCAACGTCAACCTCGTCGCAGCTTTGCTCGTGCTGAGACAATCTACGTGACGTTTGCGCCGAATGTCACGTGTTCTCTGCTGGCTGCTTGACGTGCGCTTGCCAGAGTGGGTCGTTCATAACAAAAAATGCAGCCTTCAGGCTCAAAATAAAAACGTGCGATTGTCATTTACGAATATTGTGGATCATATTCAGCCTATTTCTGAACACGAAGGGTATATTTGAAAGTTCGTTAAAGTATCCCTTTAAACATATTTTTGGTTTCCGCTTTTACCGATCTCTCTCCGTATACCTTGAGGGCAAGTACATGCTCCAAAGTTCATTGAGAGATAGCGATGACAGCGTCGCACAAAACTGGTTGACGCAGAGTTTATTTTCCGATGCTTCCAACCTATTTTGTATTTGTTTTTAAGCAAGTAATGTCTAAACACCGGTCATACAAAGCAGTATTAAAATCTTAAACTTACATACAATCGTGTCGCAAGCTCCACAAATTATTCTTGTCTACCAGAATTAGAGTAATTTCCGCGAAATTCCGACACCATACCACCTGGTTTCCCGGTCCTTATACGTAAGCACTTACAGTACCCGTAAGACCACTATAAGAAAAAGAAAAACACAGAACACAATAGCAACGTTAACAGCAAGACATCCAGCCTCAATTTATCAACAAAATTAGACATCCTTCCTGATCGCAAGCTTCTCGGCAACTTTAAAAAGTGCATTTGAAGATGCGCTCGAGGAACGGAAACTCTTGTAACGGACTCACTTCTTTCACTGCTCTCATTAGAGAAGCACATTAGAGCCAAGGTGAGAAAAAAACGTACCCCCTCAGCCAGACCTGAAAAATAAAAATAAAAAAGAAGAGCAAGATATGGTAAAAAATGTGAGAGAATGAGATGAGAGTAGGAAAGGGAATGGGATGGTAGCAAAGCAGGAAAACACATCTGGCTATTATGTTTCTGCCCCATCTTCAGCGTCTCCGCTTCTTTTTTTACACCAGCTATACTGTTCACGCTCAAACTCTTCGCTCGACAGCTTAGGTAGGAGGGAAATGGAAACGATTTCTCAGTGTATTAGCGGTTTTCTTTTTCTTCTCGTACTTTTTCTTTTATAAAGTGTGGTGTATTTATATATATATTTCATTTTTGCATCCGCTTCCGCATTCCCCTAGAAGACGACGGCGGCGGCTGCCCGGCTGGGAAAACTGCGAGTTTCCGCAAAGGTCGTGTTTCTCCACGTCTGAATTCGCCGTCGCCGGTGACCACGTGAAAGACGCCAGTTTCCACCAAGGATCGAAGACGCCGAAAGTTATTTCTACGAACTATCAAGCAGCACACTGTTTCGAAAGCGACCGCGTCTGTCCATTGAATCGGTATGCAACACGCATGCGCGGTAACACGTTTCTTGAAGGGCTTCTCCACGTGTTTAATTTGAAATTAGCGCCGCCATTTTCTTCTCACGCCAAAAGTGTAAGGTGATGTGTACCTTGCCCGAGTGCTGTTGTTGCTGTTGTTGAGGCGGATTGTGTAACGTCTTTCTTACTGTTGTTGTTTTTGTTTTTCTTTTTGGTGATTGTTTTCGTTGTTGTTTTAATTAATATTGATAACATATGTTTCAATTTGAACCAGTTTTCCCTAGAACTGCCATTATTATCGCGTGCTTTGCGCGATAATATATATTATTTGGTTGTTTATCATACATATTTGCCTTGTATTTTCTAGCCTTTAGTCAATTTGTACAAACTTTAGCGAGGATCTGTATTGAATTTTAATGCGGGCAAATAACCTGTACGTGGAAACCCGTTGTTTTTTGTATTGTATTTTTAGTTGAGTTTAATTTTTACAGGCATTTTGTAACTCCGATTCTGCGTTTTCGTTTGTTTCTGTCACGGTGCTACGAAAGCTCATATTTTTTTCTGTTATTCTTTATCGTTTTCGCTGCCTTATATATTTGTTGTTGTCTTTCAAACTCTGCTCATATTTTTCTTGTTGGCAGAACAGTTATAGTATGTCCTAAGAATAGTGCTAACCCTCGAGTAGTCTTCGGATATTCATTTTCATTCGTGTCACGTTTTCAAGCGACGTTGAGATGCACTCCAAATCTGTCGCTCTTTTCTAAATGTTTTGTTCACGTATCCGACGAAACGTCAAGGAAGGAACAAAAACGCGTCAGTTCGGAAGAACTCATGCGTTATTGTTGAAATTCAACTTTAGCATATAAGAATGCCGAAAAAACAAATCATGGGGCAAAAGCGTAACACATATCGCCGTCCCGCGCCTCTTAAGCTGTCATTGAGTAGTGTCGTGTTGTTTTAAGAATCAGAGCCGTTTGTAGACATAAAATAAATAAAATGCACGCACACTGCCTCACAATGTTGCACCTGTTTGTGAGGTTATTGCTATCGCAGTCATGAAAAATGCTCCCGCTCTGGAAGATATTCCGCGTCCTCCAGAGTGTACCGAAAACATTCTTTATAGTCTGAGGTGTTTCTGAGTGTATACCTCACGACGACGCTCACGGAAAATTATTTCAGCAGGAGCTGGGAAATTAATAACAATGCCAAAAAGCAAATCTTAAAGCAAAAAATTTAAAAGAATCCACGTCCTGCATCTTCGAATACATAATGTCGTGTTGTTTGAAGAGTTTGATTCACTGCCACGTTTCTTGATCGAAAATAATAAAAAAAGTGCGCAGACACTGCCCCACAATATTTCACTTGCTTCTGACTGTATTACTGCTGCAGTCACACGCTTCCGCTCTGGAAAATTTTCAGTAGTCAGACTGTATAGAAAAGTCCCTAAGGTGTTTCTGGATGTGCACTTCACCGCGATGCACACGAAGGAAATTATTTCAGCTAGAGCTGGAAAATTAATTATGTGGTGACTGAAATAACCAGACTCGATCTAAAATGGGCTATAAAAATAGCGCCTGCACGTAGCAATCTGAATTTTGCGTCACAAGTATATTTTACATGTTGGCTTTATCTCGTAAAATTTCAAAGAGTAACTCCTTTCTGTAAAAATAAATAGGGCCGAAAAAATTGCCCGGGTCAACGGCGCAGGCGATGCAGACTACCCAGTCAAGTGGAGGGGCGCGTTTGGCGCAAGTATTGACAGATGGCGCTATCTCCTTATCGAGACTGGTCGTGACGACCTTGGTCTATTAAAATTAACACAGTTTTTTATGCTATGTACTTTCGGTTTAAAAATAAATTTGGACTATGAGAGCCAAACTTCCAGTAAAAAATGAAACGCGGTTTCATAACGACGGCGCTCTTGCTGCCGACGGATTTCGCCTGCGTCCCGTCTGCTTTCTTTCGCTGGTCAGCCACACCTTCCGACGCTGCTCCCGACGTCATCTATCAATACGTGCGGCAAACGCGACCCGCCACTCGACTCGTGGTCTGCGTCGCCATCAGCCGTTGATCCCGACAAGTTTTTTGGCCTTATTTTTTACAGAAAGGGAGCTATGCTTTCAAATTTTACACGATAAAACCAACCTGTGAAACACACATTTCACGAAAAGTTTAGGTTGCTTCGAACGGACTCCGATTTCATGGTCCATTTTAGATTGAGACTGGTTATTTCAGTCCCTCTATACTATGCTACCGATCTCTGATGAATGTATTAATCACCAACTAACTCCTTAAACATGATTGTAAACTGGGGTGGAAGAAAGTTCTAACACTAGGAAACAAAATCAAAAGTGAGACAGACATCTTCCCAAACTCAGCATAAAAATGTATTTATCCCATGCTTTATGCACCGTTTCCAGAGTTGTCATTGCCACAGACGAAACTGTACATCCGTCTTACCAATCAAAAACGAAGAGTGAGAAGTCAACTGTTCCACTTCTTTATGTTTTCTGAGTTTTTTGTTTTCTTCTTTTTTACGTCTTAGTTTTTACCATCATGTTCAATATACACAAACTGGACTGCAGTCTAAGCATGATATCGTCAAAAAAGTCAAGAACTTAAAATATCAGATCACGACACCGCCCTCCCCTCTCCCCTTTCCCCCATTTAACGATGCCACGAACTGTCATTTAAATACATGAAGTAGGGCTGGGCACTTGATCGATAAACCTGCCGTTGAATCAATTAATGCCTTAATCGCGAATAATTTTTTACCGGATAATCGATTAACTTTTGACACACCAAAAAGAAAAGTAAGAGTTCAACGCTTTCACTACCCAGACGTACATGACAGGCACGTAGCCAGGATTTTGGTTCAAGGGGGGGGGGGGGGCCATGACAAAATGCTGTATGAGGGGGAGGGAGAGGGAGGCCCCAGCAAAATTGAAGATTTCGGGGGGGGGGGGGGCGGGCATGGGCCTCCCCGCTGGCTACGTGCCTGGTACATGAGTACACCTGTACGAAGGCTAACTTCAGGTGACATTTTGACCTAAAGTGAACTGTAGTTACGAGATTCGCAACCTTAAAGAAGTGGAGAAAGTTGAACATTTCCCAGTCAGTTGAACACCGTGCGAGTGTCCGTTTAGCGCAGCAGGGATTATTGTGAACAATCGAAGGAGTTCGCTATTGTCAGAGAATATCAACGAACCTCTTTGCCTCTGCGGCTGAAATAATATTTTGTGAGTGTGGGTGTCTTTTGACTGTTCTTGACCACACTGGTTGATTTAAAATCATGTCTTGTGCTCCACCGTTTATTACATATGCAGCAAAAACAAAAGATAATTTCGCCATTTTTTTCACAAATATGCATATGAATGAATGAAACCGTTCAATCGAATAATTAGTCTATTAAAGAATGACGATTAATCAAATAACATTATTAATTGACGCCCAGCCCTAACATGATCAACTGTACACAAAAATTATCCTTAAATATTTATTTAAAGGTTCGTCTAGTCAGAGTAAATCAGTTCTCTAGAAAACAACAAAAAGGGGAAAAAACGTGGCAGGAGGATTGATTGTTTCTAATGAAAAAATTTGCTAGTTTGTTAGAGCCAAGAGACTATCGAGTTGGTCTCGAAACGTACCGTTTCATAAGTGTGGAGCGTCTGCTTTTCCGCAAAGCACTTGGAAGAGCCAATCGCCGCACTCTGGAGTTCGGCGAATGAAGAAAAAACGTTCTGCGCCGTCACACTGTCATAGAGCATTAGGTTTTATTTATTTATTACGTGAAACGTCTTTTGATTCGGTGTTTGACCTTTCGTGAAGCCTGGATGAAAGCGTGGCCGCGAGGCCCAACACTGATTGGTTGACGGGTGGGAAAGGAGGAGTGAGGTGCTCGACGCTAGCTGGTTAACAGGAAGGTCAAGTGACCAGAGCGGCACGCGAGGAGGAGCTCGACCACCTGTGCGTTACTGAGGGAGATGAGATCGAGCGTACGGAATGCTCTGAAGACCGCCAGGTATATCAGCCCGGTTAGCGTGCACACGGTACGCGGTTAACTCATCCGAAGAAGAACGCCGTGAACGTAGGCGTCTGGCGTCTGGAAACTCAGAGCATCGCTAAGCGTTTGTGATGCTAGGACGTTCCACGTATGCAACACGATTGCCCAGCAATGCGCCATAAATATTTGCTGTTTAAATAATATATGTATCAACCTCGTTATTCAGTTGCAGCGATTTGCTCTCCCAAGTGGTTTTGCGGGAAAATAAACGCTCCAGACTTCTTTGAGTGTAGGGATAACACCACCTATATATTAACCAAAGCCTGCGCACCAGAAGTGTGACGTCATTATAGCAAGATCGAGGGAAGACACGGATCGGATACGAGGGCGGAGTCAGGTTTCGGCGGGGCTTCGTGTCCAATCAACGAGTCGAACGACGCTCGTTCTCGGGCGTGGAGAGAGAGAGGAAGACATTCGCAAGTCTTGACTCTTCTAGGTGGTATCGGTAGGGACCCTTATACATGATGAAGTTGGTGCTGGGTTAGCTTGAACTTACACAAACAGACAGGGAAAGAACGGGACAAGACGAAACAGCCGACTAACAACCTTGCTCTAGTAAACTTCACAGTATGTATAATCGTCTTCTTCGGACGCTTTTTTCATATACACAAAAATACCTCTTAGTTTAAAATCATATTTGAACGACGAAATTATTAAGTTTACCGTTACCGGCTCCTCCTACGAGTCTGGAGAAGACGATTACGCGCACGAAGAAGAAGCGCACTAAAGCAGAGACGCTATTCGGCTGGTTTGTCTCGCCCTGTCCTTTCTACGTCCGTTTCTCTAAGTTTAAGCTGACTCATCACCAATATGTATAACTAGCTCAACGTAAGCCTTTAAACCAAGCTTGTTAAAAGTTCTCTTGTTCTTTTTTTTAGGATGATTTGACGAATATTTTTTTAGGCCCTCAATAGCCGCAGGACCTTCTCGTTACAATCAATGTGAATGAACGACCTGATCTCATAGTAACTCATTAAATATGACGTTCTTTTTATAGGCGGTCTTATTTGAAGACACCAAAGACAAACTCGACGACTTGCGTTTCCTAACATTTTATTTTCCAGAAAAAAAAAACAGGAAAAATTAAAGATTACTAATTAATTCGTTTGGTTCGTATCCATGCTTTGGGTAATTTAGAAAGTTGCACTTGTCCTTCACGTGGCACATATTGTTTGAAAGTTTAAGGAAATAATTAATATAATACACAGCCGTGGAATCCCGTTGTTTCAAACAGCAAATGCAGACTCTGGTAAATCCTAACATATTATTTTTCTTACATGTAAGTACATCATATATATCACAAATTAGCGTCGGATGCAGTCCTGTCCTGATGCTGCATTCTTGTTGCTTCGGAGCGCCAGACTGTCGGGATAACAATCTGCATATTTATTGATGCTCGTGACGGCCTCACTGACTTTGCGGAACAAATTATCTTCATCTCGTCGATGTCGTTACAGCGCTGAACACACGTCGAAAGGCGGGGGAAATGCATAAACCAGCGTTCCTTTGTTACATAATACAGTACGGAAGCCCCGTGGTTCATCTGTGTCCGAGCGTACCCATTGGTCGGGATAGAAGTGATGGGTATTAATTTATTCGCATCGGCTTGACAACAAAAGTTCTTAGTTCGCATCAGGAGAGATGCTTCTAATTAGTGTCGCAAACACTTTACCACTTAAATGAGAGCCGAAATATTTTTCTTCGCTTATGGACTTTGCTTGATAAATATTATCTCAATAACCGTCTTTGAACAAGGAGTAAAGGAATAATATATAGCGAGACAGCAAGACACGAAATTCATTGGCGCGGCCATCCGCTACTTCCCGCTCTATGAAGTATGGTTAACAAAATCTTTCATTTTGTGTCAAAGGAAACATCGTACAATCGCCAAAAGGTATGCTGACTCAGTACATAATTTCGAAACCTTAACGCTCTCCCTCTATCTTTCTTTTTTATTACTCTCTCTTTCTGTGTAAAGCAAAGTGCGCTTTATAAGGGAAGCACATAACCTTTTTATAGCTCTAACATTAAAGGAAATCTAAAGCCCTTCAAAAGAAAAATGCAAAGAAAACGAAGTTAGAAGACGCCTATTATAGCATTTGTACTCCTGGATTCGGTTACAAATGTGAAACTGAACATGTTTAGCATTAACCGCTTTTATTTATTTATTTTTTAAAAAGGGGCAACGATTGCCACAGCTTGCGGTTTAAACGTCATCGTCGTTATCTCCGAGCCAGCCAGAGGGCAAGGGTCACCTGGCACTGCTAAATACGTCGCTTTAAATAATAGTTTTTTTTTTGTTTGTTTTTTGCGCATGGTGGACAGTGTCGAGCGAAGCACGAAATTTTAACTTCCGATTACAGTCGCTCCAGCTAATAGCGTCCAATTAAAAAATACTTTACACAGAGTGTTATTAGGGTGCAGTACGTTCATACTTTGACCGCTTTTTCTAATTCAGAACCCGCTGCATTGTAGTTTAGTTGTAGGTCCAGCGTTGAAGCGATATGGAGTTTGTACAAGTTCGGCGCAATAGAATATAGGGCTCTCCAGATTAAACACTTCTGTTCTCGACTACTCAATTATTATCCCTGAATATTTTTAATCGAAAAATCTGCTAAACGTTGACCACTTCATCGTGTAGTTGTCACGGGCATAACCTTTGTCGCCTACATACCGTATACATGAATTCATGAAACAAATGTCTAAAGAAGAATCCGAAAATCGGAAAAATAAATTAAAACTCGAAAGAATACTTGCACACCATTTGTTGAAACGTCAATATCTTTATTTTTATTGCATTTTGATCGTAGATACGCTATTAACAAAACTACGATTGCAATTAAAGTGCCCCAAATTCTTTCACATCCCGAATCTAGCGTAAAAACAACTTTCGTTTTCGTTCCCTTTTTTGTTCAACATTCCGTTGATTTTCTTCACTTGAGTTCTGTCATTACTGACGTATGGATTATTCTTTCTCAGCAAGCATATATATATATATATATATAATGGGTGATTTCATCTCAAATCGTGCAGGCAAAAAGGGTCAAATTTTTAATTTCGCTGAAAAAAATATATGTTCTGGCGTCGTCTCTAAAAACGCAGTAGCCACAAACCGCAAGTTTGTCGTATTTTTTGTTCTCGACTTATGAATTTTAAAAGAGGCCGCGGCGGAAAGCAGTGTTATTCACATCCGTCGTGGGTCGGATGTTTCGCTCGATCTCCCGCCGTGGATTTTCAGTCCACATTATATTAACTTTTTTCAAGCACTCTGGGAACATATGTAAAACGCTCTAATACCATAAAATAGTTTTAGGCGTTTTGCTTTTTTTCTGTAAAAATGTCAAAAACGCCCCCTCGGTCAATTGTTGACGAACTTTGACAATTAAATACTGGCGATCTACTAGGGTTACATTAATATTTTTATGTCCACGGAGAGCCCAAAACACGCTCTTTATATATATTATAAAATTACTCGGCTGTAAAATATATCCTTCGCGGGACGTTTATGTTAATGTTATGCGAAAACCAAAAAGTACCATTTTTAAAATTAATTTTCTAAAAAAAAAAACATTTTTTTTTTATTTTTTGATAAAATGTAGAAATGATAGTTGTCTACACGAAAATAAAGTCGAGAAAGTGTTATTTTGTTTGTATGTTCTATATTTAAGCATCAATATCGTTCAAAAAACGTGTTTTACGGCTCGAAATGGACTTGCGAATATTGCGCGTCTTTACAAACTTGCAATTATTTTTGCCTTTTTTCAAAGTTCTCACATAAAAATGAAATACAGTAATTCCACCCTGTTATATTTATTGATTATTTAAATTTTATTATAGGCGGCAAGCTACATTGGAGGAGTTCAAAAGAGAAAGGAACACTTAACAGACCACCAGGCGTCGTAAATTTATAATGTGTAAAAATCGGCAGACGTCGTATTGATTCGGGGCCTTCATTGGCCTATATGAACGTCCCGCCCTTTCGGAACCGGCAGATGACCACGACATTTCGCGCTCGTTGTGTTAGATAGGACGGCCCGTGACAGTAAAGCGAGCAGCGCACCCTGTGTTACGAGGATGTCGTTGACGCGGCGAACAGTGACGGCCACCCAGGAGGAGTGAGTCAGTCAGAGTATTGCACAAGGGAAAACAAAGGAATTGTTGCCTCAAAGGATGAGGACACCACGGCCTTACAATATCGACGGTCAACAACAGTTCTGCCGGCCAAAACAACGCCGCGTGCGCGCTAAAACCGGCGGCGCGGGACAAAAATCCCGCAGACGCACACACGAAGATGGGCCATTTTCGTTAGGGATGTGGGGAAATTTTGAAACCAGCCGTCCGTGCACGCGTGAAACGATACCGCGTATTTGCCCAAGCTTCGAGTGCCCTATCCCCTGAAACGGCCGTGCTCTATCTCTCTCCACGGACATCCGATAGCACCGAAGGGTTATCTCTTTTGGAAATAGCAAAGCCCGGAGACGGACATTAAAAACGAGCGTCTTGGTAAATATACTTGTGTTTATTCTGCCCGGAGACTAGTTGGGTCGAAGTCAGCCTCCTTGTCAACCATAACCGTTTGTGAAGAGTGGCCTTCTCCCGAGATGAAAAGTTAGCTCCGGCTGACGTATTCTTTTGAAAAAGGGAAGGGGAAAGAGAAAGTTTGAGTAACTGCAGTAACTACCTCGAAAGCTCTTCTCCCGATATGAAGCTCGAGGCATGTTACGTCCGGTTACGTTCTCGCGCCTCGCTGCTCGAATCTATTCTTCACTTTGTTCCGCACAGCCACTGTTCTGCACAGCCGTCGTGGATGTGCGTAATAGAGTGAAGAACAGATTCGAGCATCATCTGGATGCCGTCATCCTGCCAGGCTTCAGTGTCGTGGGACTGGACTCGGCGTCGGTCAGTTAAGACTTTTTTTTTATTTCGTGTGTGTTTCTTCGCCCCGCTAAACTTTGTGTCTCAGGGTGCGGTTTTGCTGAGCCTTTTTTCTTAAGGTTTTCTTACTAACTGTTTGTTAGCCTTGTTAAGTTGTTGAGTTTATTTCGTCATGGCGAAGCGGCCTGACGGTGTAGTAGAGAGCGTGTTCGCACGCATTTGATTGTGTCCCGTTTAGGGAATGCCCGGAGGAGTTGGTTTTTGTTCTTGCCATGTGCGGCTAAGTTTTTCTGTCTTTATTAATTTTTTTTTTTATCTTTACGTGTTGTCGACTTTTTTGTCTGACTCTCCACCAGGCGTGGACCTATCGCCTTGCCACCGCTTGAACCTAAATCTTTTATTTTTTTAACGCAATTTTCGTTAAGATCGGAGTTGGGTAATTTAATTCTTATTTATTTATTTTTATTCCCTACCCCTCTCCGTGACAATCTCTCCGTGTGTTTCGGACCGTTTCTGTGTCATCACTTTTGTGTATTAGGGAACTGAAAGGCCATTCCCTGGTGATCTGTGCGATGTGCGGTGAACGAACCCTAGCGTTTGGCATCGGAAAGAATTGTATATAATATATCAATGATGTGGTGACTTTCTATGTCTTAGTAATATGACAGCTAATAGCTAGTCATGCTAGTTTACAGTGAAAGGTTTATAAATCGAAACAATACAACGTCTGTGCCTCTTGGATATTGAAGGTCTACTAGGCCTGCTGATTTGGTTAGATATGTTTCTCGTGGTTTCCCGCTCTTATCAAAACATAAATAACTATTCAATACCACAAAATACGTTTATAATTGATTACAAAACGCAGACAAAAATTCAAGAAAACTTTTCAAAATTCATAGAAACGCACGGGTCGCTATGTCTGAGGCTTAAATTGAGGCTTAAATATAAATCATACAAATAAAATACACACTTTCTCGACTTGATTTTCGAGTAGACAACTATCATTATCTACATTTTAACAAAACATAAAAAAATAAAAAATAAGTTTTTTGAGAAAATTGATTTTAAAATTGGTACTTTTTGGTTTTCGCATAACATTAACGTAAACGTCCCGCAAAGGATATTTTATACAGCTGAGTACTTTTATAATATATATAAAGAGCGTGTTTTGGGCTCTTTATAGACATAGAAGATAATGATGTAACTTAAGTAGATCGCCAGTATTTAATTGTCAAAGTTCGTCAACAGTTAACCGAAAAAGCGTTTTTGACATTTTTACAGAAAAAAAGCAAAACGGCTAAAATAATTTCATGGTATTCGAGCCTTTTTAAATGTGCTCACAGAGTGCTTGAAAAAAGTTAATATAATGTGGACTGAAAATCCACGGCGGGAGATCGAGCGAAACATCCGACCCACGACGGATGTGAAAAACACTGCTTTCCGCCGCGGCCTCTTTTAAAATTCGTAAGTCGAGAACAAAAAATCCGACGGACTTGTCGTTTTTGGCTACTGCGTTTTTAGAGACGACGCCATAACATATATTTTTTCCAGCTAAATTGGAAATTCGACCCTTTTTGCCTGCACGATTTGAGATGAAAACACCCATATATATATATATATATATATATATATATATATATATATATATATATATATATATATATATATATATATATATATATATATATATATATATATATATATATATATATATATATATATAAAATATAGCGTAGGATGCCGAAGACTATAAAGTAATGAAGTCACACTTCGAAACGTTGTTGGAGTTTTAAAGCATTTAGTGAGTCGACGTTTCGGCCTGAGACAAGCCTTCTTTATAAAAGCGAAAATAACTTAACAATTGAGCACCACAAGGGGAGCAGCAACACGAACGCGGATGCACTTTCGAGGCTTATGAGGAGTGACTGTATATGGTCAAGCGATGGTTTTTGGTTCGTTGCATACGCGTACAGAAGTTTTGGTTGTTGTAATAGGTTGTATATTTTAAATTTGTGATTTTGTTTTGTATGATTGCTTGGGCAGTTGTGAGTTTTGGGAATGTAGCCTGGCCTGTTTAAATGTTTACGAGCGTAAACAAGTTCAAAGAGACCACATGTTCCACATACGGACTTGCTTACTTTTTTTCTTCTTCTAGATGCAAACTTCCGTTTATACGATGCAGGTGTTAAAGCATAGCCTGTTAAGGCATTTTTGGGTTGCAACGGAATCTTTGAAGGCTTGGCGGGCACATCAAAATCACCTTATCAGAATGCAATAGACCTTTTGCGAAATCCCCCAAGCGCCCCGGCCCGTGCGCGAGGAATTGTGGGAGAGACTGTCCCTCGCCTGGCCGCTCTGCCTTGAGATCGCATTGCCTTGTCGCTTGCCTCCTCTTAATCCCCAGTTTTTCGATTCCATTACCTATTTTTATCTATTCCAGTGTATTTTTTATTGCTTCTAAGTGTTTCTATTCTCTTCTGCGCGCGATATTTCTTGTATATATATAGTATTTGTGTCTTTATTTTGCCTTTTTCGACGGGAGTGCCGACGGACAACACGCCGCTTCGCGCGTCGTTCCCCGGGTGAGTATCTACCGTTGCTACCGATTCCTACCGCGCTGTTAGCTGTTCACTTTGGTTCATTTGACCCGCGTGCAGTCGAGAGGAGCTGTTTATGAACACCCGCGCACATGTCATTGGGATAGGCAGAGCTCTGAATCAACAATCGCGACGCGAGAGCCGAGTGCGCTGTGATTTGGCCGCCCGCGCTCGCTCCGTTGACTCGCACTGTAGCGTATGCCTTCGAGTGCCGCTTACTTGACCAAGATACAGCACGCCGCTTTGTCGCCGCGAACCATTTGTCCGAATGTTTGCGAAGCTGAGGCATATGCAACGCTGCGGCGCCTGACAACTGCGCGCTGCGGCGCGATCCCTTCGCAAACGCCGACGGCTCAATGTCGCGGCTTGAATGCGCCTATGCCATGCCTTCGTAATCTATCTGCTAAGCGGTTGTCAGTTGCCAACGCCCTTTTTCAAGTGCAGAGATGTGTTGCCGCGAATCATTTGTCCGAATGCCTGCGAAGCCGTAACACCGTTCGTCATACCCAACGCTACGGTGCCTGACAAACTGCGCGCAGCGGCGCGAGCCCTTCGCAAGCGCCGGCGGCCCAACGTCGCGGCTTGTATGCGCTTATAGTATGCCTTCTTAATCTATCTGCTAAGCGGTTGTCAGTTGCAAACACCCTTTTTCAAGTGCAGAGATGTGCTGTCACCCAGGCAGTCATCTTGAAACTCGTAGTTCCTTCGATAATTTTATTTCTCTAGTCAAGATGTCAGCTCAAGGTATTTTATTTCTTTAGGTCACCTTCAGCAGCAACATGCCCGCATGGTACAGTTTGCTGTGTGCCAGGCGCTGTGCAAACAATACTGCCAGCGCACAGCATGTTTCCTGGCACCGCTTTCCAAAAGACAGCGTCCTGCGAAGCGTTTGGATGAAGACAACTGCGCGCAGTTGTCAGGCGCCGCAGCGTTGGATATGCCGAACGGTGTTACGGTTTCGCAGGCATTCGGACAAATGATTCGCGACGGCAAAGCGGCGTGCTGTATCTTGGTCAAGTAAGCGGCACTCGAAGGCACACGCTACAGTGCGAGTCAACGGAGCGAGCGCGGGCAGCCAAATCACAGCGCACTCGGCTCTCGCGTCGCGATTGTTGATTCAGAGCTCTGCCTACCCCTATGACATGTGCGCGGGTGTTCATAAACGGCTCCTCTCGACTGCACGCGGGTCAAATGAACCAAAATGAACAGCTAACAGCGCGGTAGGAATCGGTAGCAACGGTAGTACTCACCCGGGGAACGACGCGCGAAGCGGCGTGTTGTCCGTCGGCACTCCCGTCGAAAAAGGCAAAATAAAGACACAAATACTATATATATGCAAGAAATATCGCGCGCAGAAGAGAATAGAAACACTTAGAAGCAATAAAAAATACACTGGAATAGATAAATATAGGTAATGGAATCGAAAAACAGAGGATTAAGAGGAGACAAGCGACAAGGCAATGCGATCTCAAGGCAGAGCGGCCAGGCGAGGGACAAACTCTCCCACAATTCCTCGCGCGCGGGCTGGGCAGCTTGGGAAAATTGCAAATCGTCTATTCACCAGTGTATGACGAGCGTACACACAGTCGTTTTCGTTTTCTTTCATTTTTCTTGTTTTTTGTGTGTGTGTGCCATATATTATACAGATTCATTTGGACCTTCTCTCCCCTCCCCCCCCCAAAGTCATGAACACCCAGCCACCACACAGACCCTCTACCCCCCTCCCCCTTCCGAAAAATATTTCTGGCTACAGCATTCAGCAATATATTTAAAAACAAAGAGGAATTAAAGAGGTTAATTCGACTTTTTTTTTTCCTGCCTCGCTAAGACCATACTAAATGCCAGCAATTGTGATCCCAAAAATCTGGGATGTTGTAGTTATCAATTCTTAATACATTAACCTTTTTTTAGGCTCCACTTTGCACCAATTTACCGAATATATATCGAATGGAAGGCCTCCGAATGAAATTGTTAATCGGTGCGCAGCCCTATTAAGAAAAAAAATAGAAGCTGCAACAAACTTTATTTTTTAGGCTCATAATGGGACCTACATACCTGAGTTGGCCGCATCCTGATTTATGAGTTGAGCGTACCGTTTTCTTGCGTGAACTCTCTGGCGCCGAGCAAGAGCTTTCCGCCTGCGTCATGTGCCACTGGACCAATCCCAACTACTGTGAAACTGTATTTTCTTCTTTTTTCTTTCATTCTCACAACTCAAGAAATGCTGTCCACTGCTTGACTATTAACGGAACGTCGGATACCACTCTGGGGCTCTCAGTTGTTCCGTTTCAAGCTCCGCGCCCCGAGAAGATAAACCTAACGATGAGCCTCTTTTCTCGAAAATTCGATCTATCTCTCGTAACGTAATAATATAGGCTTAGATTTTTTTTTCTTTTGCGCTTTTTATTGCGCGGCTTTTGAGAGTCCGGGCGCCGCATAGATTGAGGGAGTGACCTTCAGGAACTCAAAACCAAAATCGAAGGTGCCAAAATAAAAGTGAAATACATTCAAGCTCAAAAATAAACAACCAACCAAGAAAAAGAAAACATAAAAGAAAAAGTCAAGACGAAAAAGAATGAGAGAAAAAAAAGGAAGAAAGCATCACCACTTACTTCCAGTGCGCCCGAAGGAGCAATTTCACCTTCGGAAGAGACCAACGCCGCGTGGTCTACGGACAAAAAAAAAAAAGGAAACTATGCTAAAGATACAAAGTAAAGTCGTAGAGACATTTGCTCGGAGTCTTCCCACCCTAGCGAAATTCCGCCACCCCCCCCCCCCATTGAGAAAAAAAATAAACACAATCAAAAGCGCACAATCCTGACCCAGACCACATCGACTGCCACGAAGAAAAAAAAGAGCAGCTAAAGAAGCGAGTGAACAAACAAGATGCAGCCAGCGGCGAGATAAGGCATCGCTTCCTCAAGCTCTGCCCCGAAGCGCTTGCTTCCTCCGTAACGGTCCAAGGAAGCCATTGCGTGTTCGGTCGGTCTAAGTAACTGCCGTGGCAGAAACCCCGCCAACACGGAGCTACAAAAGAATCCCGACAGATGACGCAACTATGCGATGCAATATTTTATATATATATATATTTTTTATTATTATTCTTTTTACTGCGGCTAATTCGCGCGACACACCGCAGCGAACGAGCGCGCAGGACAGAGAGCCTGGATATGAAAGATGGGGCAACTCAAAGCATGAAGAAATCTTGCAATATAGCAAAAAAAGAAAATGAGTCATAGTTACTTAATTAAAGTCAGAATGATTTCATATAAATTGCGTTATACTGATTAAATTCAATATAGCTTGTAAAACGTTATTCTCTATCGTTATGTGTATTTTAAACATTACAGATTGATTAATCAATCAACGATAAAAAAGAAAGGACTACGCTACACTTAAACTTCTTAAGTGCTGACAAAAATACAAACAGCGCGCAAAACACAGGCATGAAGCAGAAGTAAGAACACAGGACAAGCGCTGCCTCGCAACCGAACTTTAATAAGAACAAAATCAGCGACACCGAACACATCATGGGATGGTCGATCAGCACCTATCTAAAAACGCAATGTCGTTGCTGTGTAAATGCAGCGACGTCTGGCTGACGGATTTCGTACCTCCCCCCCCCCCCTTTTCTTGTTTAATCGCGTAAGCTTCTAAAATTTTCATGGTCATTCGATATCTGCATTTGAAAATAATCTCTGCCTTTTCGAAGGGGGGGGGGGAGGGGGGTTGACAGACACCCTAGCACAATGAAAAGGTAAGTGCCCCCCCCCCTCCCCCGCTTTCACTTCTGATTGTAACGACGGTCACGCTCCCGCAATCTGTGGTTAGCAGAAGCGGAATTTTGTCAAAAAATCCCCCTTGGCAGTCAACATATTTATTTTCGTACTTTACCGAGCACGTGCGGCCCTTTACGTTCATTGCGCTAGCTGAAGGTGTCGACCGATCTTCCAAAAGGCAGAGATTATTGGCAAGGGCAGAGACCGAATGACTAGGAAAATTTTAGGAGACTGTGCGGCGAACCACATCGTGATTTTGTGCGGTATTCCTGATTTTGTTTTTATTAAAGTTCAGTTGAGGGCCAGCGCTTGTCCTCTCTGCCCTTCTTCCACATTGTCCCTTTTTCAATTTCGCTCTGTTTGTCCTTTTTGTCAGTAGAACCTACTATCCCACACCGTCACCCTAATTCTTAAGGGCAGACTAATTAATAACTTTTTATTCGATGTGAACCGCCCTACTAGAACAAAAACATTTCTTTTTTGGGGGCGAAAAAGTTGCATTTGTTTGTATGTTTCTTTCTTTCCTCCGCGTTTTGATTTGTTGCAGAACTGCATTATGTACCTAATTAACAATTTCGAACGTAAAAAAGATAACGCTCTAATTTGCTCTAAAAAATTTACATCTTTTTTATTATTTTTGTTGCTTGGGGATTATTTTATTTACATACAAACCTGTGCACATAAAAAGCATCATGTTATTGAGAAACAGTAAATAAAATGTATTTTAGAGACCATTTCTGCGGGATGCTTTGTTCAAATCATCATAGTAAAACCAGTTTGACTTAAATCACGATTTAAAACATCTTGATCGTTATTCTCCACCCTGGTGTTAGTGCGCCGCAGTGGAACGAACCCTGGTGTTAGTGCATGTGGATTCAAAGCTAGCGCTGCAGAACCCAGGCATCCTGGGTTCAATCTCTAGCACAGGCTAGTTGTCGTACAGCACCGGCAGTATTTATCCTCTACAGCGTAAACCACTGTCACCATCCCTACCTCAATGGCAGACCGACCTAACGCTGTCCTAACACGAACCTCAAATTTGGTTTCCTTTTACAGAATAATGACTGAAAACTGCGCGGATTGCTTACTCACGCGCATGAGTGAGCTGTCGCACTACACAGAGAATGCGGGGGGGGGGGAGAGAAAGAAGCAGAGCAAAGGCTGGAGCTTGCTGGAGTCGTCCCCTCCTCTCAAAGCAGGCACGTATCCAAGGGGGGGTCCATGGGGCCCGCCCCCCCCCCCCCCGAAATCTTCCATTTTGCTGGGACCTCCTCTCCCCCCTCACCCTCATACAGCATTTTGTCATCGGCGGGCCCCCCCCCCCCTCCCCCGAAACAAAATCCTGGCGACGTGCCTGTCTCAAAGTGTATTGCAACGCGGCCCTTAAGCCACGTGACCGTCATCTAGCAGTTGGAGACCCTCTCAAATCCAGGCACACTGGCGCAGGACGTCGACGACGACGACGACGACGGCGCCGACTGCCGGGGGTCGGTGTCACCGCACAGGGCGCGGGCGGGCGGTTGCACTTGGAGAATTTCTAGGTCACGAGACAGATCTTGTTTTCTTTCTACGTTTGCCGAAGGAAGAAGAAGGAGACGCGCCTGCGTGCTTTTTGCTTGGTGACGCGCATTACTACGCCAGCGGTGACACCCGCCGTTCGTTGTGGGCCACGTAGCTCGCCTGCGTACCCCAGTGTGTATCCTTGCGAGGAACGCCTATGGTACACCAGAATCCGGAACATTTGGAATTCGACGCGCTCGCTGGTCGCGATAGTTGTCATGGTGATGACGTTGCAAGTACCTGTTGGTTAATGTATTCCATGCCTGGCTGAAAATGCGTAAACATTCTTTCTTTATGTAGGCGTCATAAGCAGTGTTAAATATATATATATATATATATATATATATATATATATATATATATATATATATATATATATATATATATAGTTACCCCCCCCCCCCCCCAATTGAAATACACCACCCTCCGTCATAAACTCAGCATAGAACAGAGAAGTTTAACTAGGCTGCTTACAACGAAAAGCATTGGACACCCTGTAGCCACCGCCTTGTGGCACAAATACAGCCAGTACGCGGAAGGACTGTGACCTCATTTGGCGGGGAACACAAAGCCAAGCCCTTTCACAGCCAATAGCTTCTTCTCCGCAAAGACCCAAGATCGTCTATTCTTCGGCCTCGATTTATGGGGCCAAGTCCCGAGTTCCAGAGGGAGCTCCGGCGGTGGCGGCCGAACGAACAAACGACAGCCGCCATCTCTGCTGGCGTCGTCACTTTCCAGACCTCGGCTCCAGACGTCGGGGCGTGCATAAATCAAGCTCTAGGGTTTCAGCGCGCCGCTCACGTTTGTTGCGCTCCGTTTGCTGTCGCCGCGGCCGATGATTAAGGTTCGAAAGAAGCGCATCCGTGCAGTCGCAACTGCGAACAACAAAATAACCGCAAGCACGCAAGCTTCCAGAACAGAATGTGTCGGTTTGTATGGCTTCCAATACGTTCAGCCCCGTGCCATGATTGTGTTTGTGTTACTTGCGCGTGGCCTGCGAGGCTTCAGCTTTTGTCCTCACGAATACGCGTCAAGGTTTCTTTCGTCGCTCATACCCAGCGCCACTCCTCCCCTGGCGATGCGCGCCGATACCTGTTAACAGTACGAGGAGCAGACGACGCGGGAGGCTTGTACGCTTGTGGTGCTAACCTCGCGCTTCGTGAAGTAATGTACCGAATGCGAAAGGTCATGGGCACGGGGTATAGCTGCGCACTCTAAACGCCAGAGCATCGCATCAAACAGAAAGGTAAATATGTTTACTTCCGAAAAGTTTTGTGCTGTTCCTGGAGAGATGCTTTAAGAAAGCGTCGCCAGAAACATCAATCGCCAGCTGTGCGGCGGACAGGGTGAAATGTCTTTTTCCCTATCTCTGTAGCATGATTTAGTAGTGCAGATGCCCTTAGTTGTCATGTTATTAGGGGCTTCGTAGGCCACATTGAGGAGTGCACGCACTATAGAGCAAGGGGTGGCCAAACCGGCGGCTCTTTGCTGGTCCAAGTGCGGCTCGCGGATCCCTCGTAAAAGGGATCCCCCCCCCCCCCCCCCCCCCGCCTCTTTCTGCATTTCCCCAGGAAAAAAAGAAGGGATTTCAGGCAGAGTAAAGTACGGCTCGCGGTTTGGCAGCAGCTTGCAGCACCCATACGTACTGTCGCACAGCCTTGTGCACTCATGCGTGCAGTCAGACCCTGAACGAAATTTAAAATTTGCCCCCCCCCCTCCCCGCGGCTCCCAGAAGTTTCATGGTTTCGTTTTGCGCCCTGGGGCCGGGTCAGCCTGGCCACCCCTGCTATGGAAAGCTTTGCGTTACTTGGGGAGCCGTCAACGCCAGAGGCGGACGGTGGAGCTGGCGCCTGCAGGGCCTGCCAATCCTGCAGCTGATCGTTCTACGAAAAAGTCCCTAATGTGAAGTAAATACCAGACTTAACAACGCTAACTGAAAAAAAGTAGTAAGGAATTACATTTACAATTACTCAAGGCTCGATTGTAATTTATTGCAATTACAATTACCACTCCCATAAAAGTAAGTGACCGTTACCCCAAAGAAGTAATCCGTTTACTTTCGTGGTGTTACTTTCAACATTATTTGCCCTCAAGTGAGAAACACAAAAGGAAGAGGGTTATTCAAGTTCTTATTGTTGCAACCTGTTCCATTTAATGACCGCGACGAGACGTTCACGCTGAATGTTCCAGAAACCCACGCGGGGGTACAAAAGGTGCTCAGAGTGGCGGTCCGGAGTCAGTCTGGTCCCAGCGCTCGATCCTGCTGTTTCGCCGACATCGACGCCTGCGACGCTAGCCTTTCTCTATTTTGTTTTGGGCACAAGTTCGCCCCATTAAACGTTTAGTTTCTTCAGTTATTCGCCGCCTCATAATTTGTCATTCGTGACAATATTCCGCCTCTTATAGCTGGACTGCATAAAATAGCCCTACGATACTTGCTTTTTTTTGTGTGTGTTGCTGCGTGCTAATAAACCATTCTGGAAACCCAGATTTGTGCAGCTGTATAATTGTCGTTGTCACTGACGTCGATACGAATAACGCAATGCGGAAGTATCTTCAGAAGGAATTAAATTACATTTCTAAGTATTTGTACTCTACTCAAGATTCTTTACAGTGAAAGTAACTTGAGTAGTATTTTAAATACTTTATGAAGCAGGTATTTAGTAACTTAACTTAAATACTTTTATCAAGTATTTTGGCCAACACTGCCGCAGTATAATGGTAGCGTGTTCGTCGCCATCGCAACCGGACCCGTACTGTTGTGGAGGCAGGTTTTGTGCCAGTGCACGGCGCCGCTAACATTAGTATTACTCAGGCGTGCCCTCTTGACAACCGCTCCGTGCCATATATCTCTGTCATGTCCGCGCTGAGCCTATTACGCGCGTGCTCCACATCTTCTTGGATTTATGGCGCACTATACTACACATGTACAGCGTGAGGTTCACAACAAAGAATCGATGGGGCAACACGTTGGACCGAGGAATGAATATAACACTATTGTCCGTTTCTTGTGGGGCTTGATGACGATATACAAAGCGCAGCTGATCTTCATTGCCTTTTTTGAAGTATATATACGTCAAATATGGCGAGAAATATTATACACACACGCTGTTCAAGAAGCAGGAGGTCTTCTCACTAACATACAAATTACCAGTTTGCCATCTCTCCATTCTGAGTTCTAACCTACCCACATTACCCAATAAATATTGGATATCCTACTGAAAAAAGTTATATGAATCTATATAAGAACTGATATGAAATATCCAAAAACTGATATGCGACATGTGAAACTGATATGAAATACCCGAAAACTGATATGCGATATATAAAACTGATATGAAATACCCAAAAACTGATATGTGGCATATAAGAACTGATATGAAATGTCCAAAAACTGATATGCGACATATGAAACTGATATGAAATACCCAAAAACTGATATGCGATATATGAAACTGATATGAAATAACCAAAAACTGATATGTGGCATATAAGAACTGATATGCAACATATGCCAACTGATATGAATTTGTCCAATAAACATATCAGAAATAATTTCATATAATGTTTTTCAGTATACGACTTGCCGCAGTGGAGCGGCTTGATTTACTGGCTTTCAACTAATTACGGCATAAGCGTTTACTTTTTATTAAGAGATTCATCCCTGAGCCGTTCAAAATACTCTCAGAGGTATGACATTACTGAAAAAAATCCAACATGCTGAGAATATTATTTATTGCTTAGGTGGTCACCGAAAAACTCCGTACTTACAAAACGACCTGTATAAAAGGCGGAAACGCACAGCTCAGAAGTAGTTATCGGGTGTGCTGTTGTATTCACGTTTGTTGTGCTGTGTATGTGTATGCGCTCAATGTATATATTCAGCTGATGCTAGTGGTATGCGTAATGTACCTAGATGGTGGTGTGAGTAAATAAAAATATTTTTGTAGTACATGAATGGGGTGGTACCTAGCGCCACCTAGCCTAGTGTAACTGATATGCGGCATACGAAACTGATATGAAATAATAAGTTCTGATATGAAAAAGGTGTCCAATAAACATATCAGAAATAAATTCATATAATTTTTTTCAGTAGGGATATAGCATTGACATTTAGTTTTTAAATCTGAAATGACGATGCCAACTTTTTTTTTAAATATAAGATACATTTTTATTTGTAAGGTCTGGCTCCTGTGTTTTATGTTACATTGATTTTAACTTATGCATCACCAATAGCATCTGCAAATATTCGAGTCCGTACCGCGTCAAACCAATGAAGGTTGGCTTCTTTCGTTCCCGGCTTCGACATCTCTATATGCAGAGTGCAAATATAATGGTTTATCTGATTTGATGTAATATTTTCCAATCAGACAATCCGGCCCGCGCAGTTAGACCAGCACTTTCTGTACGGACTGAGCTATAAGGGGATCAATAATTGCAGTTCTGGAGTGAAATTAGTGAACTATACTACGGTTTTAGAGTGAACTATGAAGTTCCTGCTGTGTTCTGAAGTGGAGTCAGTTGGCTCTACACAGTTCTAAGGTAAAATCAAAATAGCACATTGACTGTCCTTTTTTTTTAATTTGAATTGAAGTTGAGCTGCTACCATATAACCTTTAACGAACAGTCAAGCGGGCTTGCTGTTGATTATCAAGAGTATGGACACAAGTAAACAGTTAGCGGGTTAAAGATAGAGTGCCAAAATGTCCGGCTCGTTCTACAACCTCAACGGGACGTCACACGGTGTTTTGTTTGCGCTTCATTTTCTTCGAGAAATATATTTGGTTGCCCTGATTCGCTGGCCAGAGCCATAATATAAACATTATTTATGAAATGAAAACGACCATTTACGAGACAAACAAAACGGCATATCTGATACCAGGTTCACAAAGAGCTTCTTAAATTACGATAACTTAACCAATGGCGACTTCCCTCGCCAGGTTCACAAAAAGCTTCTTAGGCTATGATTAACGTAACTCATGACGAATTCCGCTGGTCGTTTTGGAGCGCGCCGGGATCAGTAGACAAGGTCCGAGATGGAGCACGCAATCCGAACGGTGTCGCTCGGCCTCCTGATCCCACGTGGAGCATGACCACTCCTCCGGGATTGTCGGATGCCTTCTCGTCATTCACTCATTCCCAGGAATCCTCTTCCTGCGGTCCCGGATCTCCAAGCACATGTTTGGGCAATCGCGCGCAACAACACGTGTTCAACGCACGAGCCAAGTTAATAATGATGTGAGATATGCGTGTCGGTAAGCGATGTGCATCGGCGTAGTAGCCCACTTGCATCTTCATCGGAATACTCGTGAACAGTTTCCAAGTTCGTCCCGATTTTCGGCCTCGTCCGCGAAGGTTCGTAAAGGAACTGAATTTATGCGAAACGTACAAGCAAACCTCGTCGTCGCTGTCACTCCAGTCGTTGCTTGCTGCTGAGGAGCTGCTCGAGCAACTTGACGACGAACTGGCATCAAGCGGCAGCAGCAGTAAAGCGGGCGGCACTTCGCGCGCGGCCATCACGAATTCTTCGGAGGCGAGATGCGAGATGCACGGCGAGAAAGGAAGTCACGTGTGCGCGCGTCGCTACGTCACATGACGTCACGTCCGGGGGCCTGCACTCGCATCCAATCAGCGCCGGTGCCGGCCTCCTGGACGGTGACGTCGCGTGACGTAACGCGCAGGTTTTGTTTGCTGTCTAGGAGGTGATGGGGCTGGCCACACTGGCTTCCTGGTTGAATGCACCGAAATCGGCGGAGCGGCTTTTCTGTACACGGATCGAGATCTGGAGTGGGAGCTGATCCAAAACGACGAGTAGAACACGTCCGTCTCGAACCCGATCGACCAAATGAGATAGGCGCTCTCCAGAAGAATCAATCCCGGCGCGCTTCAAAAGGACCAGTGAAATTTGACATAAGAAGTTCGTAAGTTACGCACATCGTAAGAAGTGGAGAAATCGGTATGCGCTAACGTGTCCTTAAAGGGACACTGGCAGGGTATTTATGCTCGCCAAGGTTTTTTATTTGTACACGCCATATGAGAGCCCAACTACCCAAAAAACAATTCGCGGCGGAAATTCGTTTTCTTTCCGCCCCGAAACCGCCGATCGAGAAGTGCCCGGTTTGAGTCGTGATTACTCTCTTCTCCGTGGTCACGTGCCGTTTTCTATGATTTAGACACAACCACCAAATATAGTCAAAGTCGTAGAGTCATTCAAGGCCCACAAACAATATTAAATGTAGAAAAGAAATATAATACACTCATATTTTGTGGCTTTTAATAAGCTTCAAATGCACTGATTGTGGGAAAGAGGTATTACAGACAGTTGACTTCCGCCAACTCTCTCTTCCTCTACATTATAGAGAAAGGCAATCAGATTTGTTTACCACAAATACAGTCGTTTCGATTCACCAACAGAACTACTGAAGAAAGCTGGTTTATTGACTAGCGTTCATCGCGTAAGACAGGTCGACAGAAATTTATGTTCCTCCTTTTAAGCGATATTTAAAATAGATAAAAACTTGTCCGTTAAGCGATCGGAAGCGAGAGCCCCTAGACATAACAAACATAACGGCACACTCGTTGAGCATTCCTTCAATAACAACAATTTCAAATACTTATTTTTTCCTTCAGCCATAAGAGACTAGAGCAATCTAGATAGGCACTTTTTTAGTTTTACAAGTGTTGAATTGTTTAGTGATGCAATTGAAAAACAACTACTTTGTCAATTCATGAATTGATATGTTGTTGTTTTTTGTTACAAGAATGACGCGATATCTTTGCTGTTTTGTTTTTATCGATATTTGCCTCTTGATGTATATTTCTTTTCCCCTAATACCTGCAAAAATCTATTGGCAGTATTTTGAAATAAATAAATAAAAAAATTTTTCTTCCTCCCTGTCCAGTGTCATTTTCAATTTCAAGCAGTTCCGTTTTTTTTTTTTTTGCTTTATTAAAAATATACGCGACGCTGTAGCAAAATATTGAATGGGTAGTCTTCTAACACAAAAATAAACCTCATAGCAAAAAAAGAGAAAAAGAAATTCGGGAGGGGCGCGGGGGGGGGGGGGGGGGAGGGGGGTAGTGTCCTTTTAAAGGTGTACAGAAACGAATATCAAAATATACGGAAACCTCTCCGAAATGGGTGCAATGTGGCCTGTGTGATATCCGTAAATGATAATCGCACGTTCGTATTTTGAGCAGATAGCTATATTTTTCGTTTCATCCGTCCGATTCTAGAGAGCGCTTCGACATCGGCCATTGCGGCGTGCGATGCGCCATGGGAACTTTGTCGCAATCGTGACGTCAGGCTCCTTAGCGCAGCCAAAAGCTGGCGCTCTGGCTGGCGTAAAGCGCTGGATATCCGGACTTACCCAAATACCGCCATCGCTTGACGGTGCCGCACGCGCTCCTATGGGATGACGGTGACGCGTCGCCATTTTCGGCCCACGGCGCATCCCACATCCAGACGCGCACGCTTCTATTGGTCCACTCTGGTTGCGGTTGACGCGCCACCGTTTATAAGCAAGCTCGTATTGGTCTACTGTGACTGCCGCTGACGCGCCGCCGTTTGCAAGCACGCTCCTATATTGGTCTATACGGTATAGATGACGGCGCCGCGCCACAGCGACAAGCTAAATTGGCGGCGACGGTCTGCCATTTTTGGCTCAAGTCTTTCGTAGCATGCACTAGCTTGGCGGTCCTTGTTTCTTAAATCCATCGAGCGATTTAGGCTGGCGTGATTAGGAGCGCCGAAATCGTTATAGCGTGTTAAAATCTCACGTTTTGGAGTGGCAGCGGACTGCACTGCTGCTACGACGACCGTCGTGACGTATTCATTTCGGCCCTTGTAGCTTGCAGTGTGTTCCACCATGATCTTTTCATTTAATGAACCGACTTAGCATGACGGTTATTACCGCATCTAATGTCCGCCGAGTCTGACATTAAGATGGCGAAGACGGCCCACCGTGTAACTCCCACCCCTATCAAACTCATTTCGTCTAAAAATACGAGTGAGTTCGGAACTTGCGACATGTTCGGTTGGCCTCCAGTGTATTTCGGAGGCAAAAATTTCTGCACTTGTACGTTACCTCAGGGGTGTGAAGTGAGGCGTCCGCCGCAGGGTGAAATGCTTTTTTACCACTGCTTTTTGTAGCACACGTTCTATCAAAATGCAATTAAGATCAATGGACAAGCGATATCACCGTTGCCATCTCACATCGGTGAATAGCTATCCGGTCTGAATTGTTTTTATATCTGGACATAGACAGACGCTTCCCTGCATTCCAAAGCAAGGGAAGCGGACGGTGCAAGCCGGCGTTCGTCGGCACTTACAGAAGTAGAGTAAAATTAAGACGCCAGTATGATTACGTAACGTAAAGAAAATACGAATGCATAGAAGTCAGGGATGACGTTCACATCAACTGAAAAAAAAAACGTGTTTTCAGGAGCGCGCAGACTTTGCGGCGGCATCTCACCGTTAACATTTCGCTGGCGAACGCTGGCGTGCGTCGCCTACAAGGCAAGCGGCTGGATGCCTAATCGAAAAGGCTCATCTTAAAAAAAAAATCTTATCGACAACAAACGGAATCTTCCTAATGTTTCATGTGCTGAACAGACGAGGGGGATTAAACTTTGGCTGATTTCAAAAGTTCCAGGCCCCGATGCCCACATTGTTTTTTCTGCCTCTAAATATGGCTGTATTTGCATGAACTGGCAAATTTTTCATTTAATAAAAATGAAACGAAATTAAGCTTTGAAAATGTAACAAGTGCAATTCAATTATTAGTTCTATGGAAACAAATGAAGAAAAAAGTATTCTGGCGAATACTCAACTCCAAGTTGACTAGAAAAATTAAAGAAATCTTACAAAGTCTATTCATTTAGGAGCTCCCATTTGGACTCAAATTGACATCTTTCAGTGTTTCTATTTTGCTGTAAGATAGCGAATAGTTATTAAGTAACAAGGCGCCCACCTAAATTTGCGTGGCACGGAATCGGTTTTTTTTTTTTTCAGAATGTTTTTTTTAATTACAAGGGTTCGATGCAAAGTCCAGAAATATAGAACTTGATATCACAAAAATAAAATGTATTACTTAAAAAAAATGGAGTTCAGAGATGTTTTTTTCTAAATATTTTTTTCATGCATATACCAGACATGAAAAAAATGCCGCGTTTCGTTAACCCAGAAATGACCCACGCGAAAGGAAAATTGCTTTATTCGTTTTAAAATTAATTTTGCTGAGAGAACAAACGAAAGGCTGACTCAGTGTTTCTGGGGTGCTGATGCGACGTGGATACACCTAAGCAATAAAAAATTCCTTTCCTTACTCCTTTAAGTGAGAGGAGGAAAAGCAGTTTTCGTACGCGAGAGCAGGCTGTTTGTATGGCGAGAGCGGCTTCGGCAACACGAGCAACTAATCGGAGAACTTGGCCGCTCGGCGTAGTACACCGGAGCACGTGGATTCTGAATAACGACAAACGCAGGCGGCCTTTCCGCCAACGCATGTCTGAGGATCGTGTCCGTGCAGTGAAATGTCGACGCTACCGCGATTTAAACGGGCCAGAATGCCGAGCCCAAGCTAAACGACTTCGTCGACTGGTAGGAACTCGGTCGATGCCAAGTCAATGCAGCTATCATCGTTGCTAAAAGGAGACGGTCCGCGCCGCTCGTTTGCAAAGCGGCGCTCATGGAAACAAATTCTCGCGGTGTTTTTCGCGCTCTTGGGGATCCAGGAGCGAGCCGACGTCCAAGAAGATACGATTGAACTACGAGAATGTCAGCAAGAGTCACGTAAATACTTGTTCAAACTAGTTGCGGCCACGCGAGTGTTTGATCGAATCGCTGGAACTGCGCTGTTGGACCGCGTCTAATTGGTAGGCGCTTCGCGGGACCGATATTTTTCGATTGCAACTCGATGCTAACGTGACGCTTGGCAGGGGAAGATTGGACCGGCATCGCGTAGTTCCTACGATCTGCTCCAGTTAGACAGTGGTGACGTACTGTCGTGTCGGAATAAAAAGGACATACTAATAAAAAGTGTACGTACCCTACGCAATTGCGAACGTAATTCATACGACGTTTATTTGAGCTCTATATCACAAGAGAGAAAAAAAGAGATGGGATCGATGAGAGCTGTCCCTTTTCGACTAGAGCGTTCGTCACCGCTGCCTCCAAAAACATGTCGATGACAAGAGGAAGAGACTGACTTCTTAACGGAAAATTGAAGGTCAGCGATGAAACTATTTTTACGGGAAAAGTTCAGAAGGGTAACGTGGCCATATTCCTTTCGGCAAGCCATGCCGGTCGTGGATAGACGGTCTTGGCTGCAGGGACCGTCGGAGCAACGCTGTGTCAGAGTGCGTTGCTAGGCTTAGTGTCGAGCGCTATCCCTTGGCGGTACCTTTTTGGGGGATATTTGTGGATTCAGCATTCCTCTCCGTCGTGGTCGGTTTCGAGTACTTCTTTCTTGCTTATTGCTGATGCCGGGTCGCGCGCGCGAAGAGCATGTAGAAACATAAATGTCCACTGGTCGTCGCGACGAGTAGCTAAGCGACGCTGTCGGCCATGCTTATTTCATCGTAAAAAGTTACGTAAGACACCTCTGGAGATGTAACTCACGCATAACTTACGAAGATTTCGCTTCGTGTATACGAATTTTGCGCGTACGTTTTGTCTCACGCACATTTTTGGCGTGGGATCGTTTCGTGAACGGGGCCTCTGATTGTTGTGTTGCTGCCTTTGGAAACACTTTTGTTCATAAGCAAAGTTGGATTATGGTAGACTGTGCGTTTTCGATCGTAGTTCTAACAAACATTTTGTTCTAATTTCAAGACAAATGCATCGTACATAATCGTATGCAGGCACAACTTTCAAAGGGGCCCTGCAACAACTTTTTGACTGGTTTTTAATTTGCACCGAACCTGAGCGCACTGAACGTAGTACCTTAATGCAAACTTTTCTCAAATTTCGCTTTATCTTAAGAGTTACAGGCAAATTAGAATTACAAGAACAAGCAAAAAATAACCTCCTTCATGACGTCGTAGGTCCTGGCTTGTGTGGCCGTGAACTAGAGGAGGGGTAGTGAGCTCATCGAGCGCTCACGGCTGCCGCACTCCGTGTCGACGGCTCGAGAGGGCGCGACTAAAGCACGTGTTGGATAGGCGGTATGAAGCAGGCGGCCTGGGCGGCTCGCATTGCATTTGCTGCGCGATTACAGACTAATTCGGCATAACACTTCATTGGCCACAAACGACAGCAAACACGGGGTAAATATCAGTTCAGAACGGGAGCCACTTCGCGCTGCCATACCGCCAAATGGCAAAATCGCCAGCCATGCCCGCGCCGAAAGCCTTCGGAACGCTCGGAACCGGTCGGATCCCCGAGCCGGTATAGGCTTCTTGCACATGACGTCATTTCCAATGCCCTCCAGAGAAAAGGGGAAGAAGGAGCTCCCCTCTTATCGGGATCCTTCTTTGTGCCTCTCGGATTTGCACAGGCGTCGCTATTCTCCTCCCAGAAGATTATAGAAGATTAACCCGTCACTCAAAATTCTTACAAAGCAGCTTTTCTCTCCTCCTTTTTCATGGTGCGGAAAAGTATGCGATGTGACGTCAGTGCAAGGAGCCTATACGACCGCAGCACCGCCGCGTACATCCGGGACCTTTCGACACTCGCCGTTCGTCGGTGCCTCATCCCACTAGCCCTTTCTAGTATGCGCCGTTTCTTTTCGCCGCTTGATGGTAGGTATTCTTGTTTCCGTACTTATAAACTGCATTTGTTCTTTTCTGATCTAAAATACTGAACCAAAACTACTTTCATACATAATTGAAACGGTTCGCGACACTTCTATTTTGTATCTCGACTAAAAAAAAGATGTTAGCTTTTCTGACCAGTAGTAAGCCCAGGACCAAAAACGTCACATATCGCGCGCTTTCGGCAACGCGGGTCGTCCTCGTAGGTGGAGGAGGTTTCCGCATCGTCCTGTTAAAATATGACGCACTGATACTTTGTTACTTTCTGCGCGCCCGCTGGCTTGCCCGAACCCCAAGAGACGTGGAAACCGCGAAAAAGGTAGACGCTTAAATATGATCGCAGGGCCCCTTTAAAGGGGCTACACTCATCAAAAAAAAGAGAAGAAAAAGCCGTTCGTCTACTTTTTTGGCATAGCGCTGGGAGAGCCAATCGCCGCAACTTACGGAGGCAGCTCAGCGAAGGACGATGCCAAAACATTTGTTTAGACCAAAAAACGCCGTCTGAGTTGTGTCATTAAGCAATGCAAAACGTCACGCTTGCGTTGCTTAATGTCACAAATCTGACTGCATTTTTTGGTCTCAACACATGCTTCGGCATTGTCATTCGCTGAGCTGCCTCTTTAGTTGCGGTGATTAGCTCTCCGAGCGTTGTGCAAAAAAATAGAGGCAGGGTTTTTTTTTTTTTAGTGTACGAAACGATTTTTTTTAAATTTCGATAAATACTTTTCTAACTTTTATAACCAAATAAACGTGCCTCAGTTTTTCTTTCTAGGCAGTGACGGTCGGCAAAAAACTTCCAGAAATCACACCAACTCGGAGCTAGAAGAAGCGGCCACGTGACCTGTTGCCTACTCTATGCCGCCAAAGTTTATCATGGCCACGCGCTGGGGTCAGCAAAGTACAAAACGCGAGCTGAGCTCCAGGCATTGACAGAGTTCGGCAATTCTCATCACCGCAGTGGTTGAACACAAGCCACCACCGCCGTGTCCACCGAGGCATGGATTGTTTCGAGCCGAAGTCGAGTGCTCACGCAGTTTTCATGTCCAATCCATGAGCTGCGCTCGATTCTCGTCAGGCGGGTGGTTTCGATCCCGCAATTACGTCATCAAGCTTTGCGAAGGCAAGACTGAAAGAAATAGTCCTTGCTTATCTTCGCGATTCCACCGCGATCAAGAAGCTGCTGAATCAGTGGTGGTCCGTGAGAGTATACTTGGATCGGACTAAAAGGCCCGTATACGCTTCTGCAAAGTCATGAACATTCCAACCTGATGTCGTTCCGTCACCCCTTTAAATCAAAACGCGTTTCAAAACATTCTATAACCCTATATTTAAAAGGAATATTTCCTTAGATGGGTAAAAAGCAGTGTTGGACAAAATACTCGATAAAAGTATTTAAGTTAAGTTACTAAATACCTGCTTCATAAGGTATTTAAGATACTACTCAAGTTACTTTCGCTGTGAAGTATCTTGAGTAGAGTACAAATACTTAGAAATGTATTTCAGTTCCTTTTGAAGATACTTCCGCATTGCCTAATTTGTATCGTGGTTTATTAGCACGCAACAACACAAAACGGAGAAGAAAAAGTATCGTAGGGCTATTTTATGCAGTCCGACTATAAAGAGCAAAACATTGTCACGAATGATAAATGATGAGGCGGCGAATAACTGAAGAAACTAAACGTTTAATGGGGCGAACTTGTTCCCAAAACAAAACAGAGAAAGGCTAGCGTCGCAGGCGTCGATGTCGGCGAAACAGCAGAATCGACCGCTGGGGCGAGATTAACTCCGGACCGCCACTCGGAGCACCTTTTGTACCCGCGTGGGTTTCTGGAACATTCAGCCTAGAAAGTTCGGCGCGTAGAACATTCGTAACTCGATCAGACGACAAAATTCTCGAACTTACCAGAATGTCAAGTTGAAGGAATAAATAAAAGAGAAGTCCGCTTTCTGGTATCGAACCCGGAGCCTCCGCGCGAGAGCCAAGCACGGTGACCATTCGGCCACGCGCTCGATGGGCAACGCGCGTGGCAATATCACTGATAGATGTTACAAAACATTTCTGGGACAACAAGAAAGAGGTCGCTTTAGCTATTGGGGAGGAGATCAAACCGTGGCACCCCAAGCGGTTAACTTTATCACTAGATGGATTGGGACAACAAATACAATGGCTCAGCGCTCGGCTGACTTAACCGAACGCGGCGTCAGCGTTCGGCTGGAGTTCGTGTTTTCCGGTGAGGGGAGGAATGGGCCTCTTTTGTTACTACTCTGGCCTGCGTGAACAATGCAGCATGTACGGTACCCAGCTCAGCACAAAAGCCCAAGGGGTCAAGCTCACATCCTCTGACGACTGCTTTCGGGAGGTATCCGGCACCTAACGTCACTTCACTAATTGTTGGTATTCTTTTTTACACTGTGCCTCGCACTCTAATAAAAAAAGATAACACAAACATGCCCACAAGGCCTGCGAGCATGTGCACAGGCACTGTGTTGGGTAAACCGAGGTTTGGGGGTGACAAACGGGTCAGAGCGCTTCGCCAATAGTGACATCACTGAATATCACATCCTGCGGCGCACCTTAGACGCGTCGTTTAACTACAATCCATATTTCCTATATGGGGAGTTCACTATAAACAAACTTGGGACACGGATATGAGTAAATGGATAACAAAGAGAGCCCACATAATAGCCACGGCAGTGGTCGCACCTTCTTCAAGTAGGTTGCATTCAGAAAAACACTCAACGTTGGGGGACACTTTGTTGGCATTTTGAGAGGTCATCCAGCTCCTAGTTTGTTTCCTGTACTGTTCTCTGCTTATCAATGCTCGCTTACAGACACAGTGATGTGATTGGCCTAAGCCATTTTGGCGCACGTTTTGGAGCAACCAAAACAGTGTTTTGGAGCAGCAAATGTGGCCTTTTGAGCAACCAAAACAGTGTTTTGGAGCAGCAAAAGCGGCTTTTGGAGCAGCCAAGACAGTGTTTCGGAGCAACAAAAGTGGATTTTGGAGCAGATATTCTTAGGAAAATAAAAATATTCGTTTCAAGTGCTGTACAAACAAAGGGCACTTTGTGTTGTGCTGTGTTCTGATGTGACGTGTTGTGACGGAACTCGCCGCTTCTGTTTTTACTGCTCAGACATCCCACAAGTGTACAGTGCTGTAGGCATTGCCAAGCAATTTCGAAAAACCGCTTGCCACCGTCTTACTGGTTCCCGACGTGCCAGATTTTCGTCAAAAGTAAGCAAACGTAAAACAATGAGTTGCAAGCGTCCCAGCTGCTGCCTCAGTCACGCAATCATGTTCGCATGCACGTGAGGCCAACTTCGGCAGACTTGCTGTTGGGCATGCTTCGTCACGCGAGCGCAGACAACGGCTGTCCGATCGAAACCGAAACCATGGTCCTCAGCTCCATCGCTACCTTATCCCCAAAATTGTTCACAAAACGTAACTTTCGAGCATGCGACAAAAACAGTCCAGTGGCGCGTGCTTGCCAGGCCGGCAAACAAGGTACAAGCTAAACACGCAACAAATGAAGAACCTGAGTGCATCGATGCAAGACATTGCGAGCCAGCCTCAAAACGTTCTTGGAGCACTTTGTGCAACGACTGAACTCGAGACAAGCAAGCGTGCTGTGCGGGTTCAGCTTGCAGACATTGCCTTCTTTGCTTTAGCTCACTTCTCTTCACCAACTTTCTTTCACAGCAGATCTTTCACGTACCGAGGTCCCTCTCGAAAGAAGGCCCACCGAGAGGAATCTAGATAAACAATACTTTCACAGAGCAGTTTTTGAATTAAAGATGGATTTTTGTAGTAACGTATCATTTAAACAAGAACAGGAATATTGATGAACATGCGGTGGTACTTAGTTTCATCTTAGAAAGTACCATATCTGCAGTGATGTGGGAACGGCAACATTCGACGTCGCGCGACCGCGGTCACTGAAAGTCACTGACCAAATATAGTTTTCCCACGGCCGTTGCTTCAGCTCCCAAAGTAACTCCTGCCGCGCAAAAACATGGTTTCGTTTCACAGCATGACGGCATAGCTGGTACCCGGCACGCTAGCGTCGGAGCGTCTGCACACATCCGTGTCTATCGCTGAAAATATAAAAGAAGAGACGAGAGACGAGACCCACAAGACGAGAGCGTGAAAAGCGAGATGCCGGGAAAACCATGTAAGACCGGGTGGACAACTTCGTCAGGTGGCCGCTTGCGCCACATATCACACGCCTGCTCAATTACAGTACTCAGTTTAGTTTCGGTTTTGAAAGGCGACCTAAATTGGTCCTTTGGAGCAGGCTCGGCGCAGATTACCCATATTTTGGCGAAATGTAGCAGGATGTAGCAGGGTTAGCCCTTTGGCGCAGTTTGGCGCAATTGGCGCAGCAATCACATCACTGCAGACAGTGTTCGCGGAGAGCAATAAGTGCCAGACTAACAACACAAAGAAAAGAAAAACGTCAACGTTTTGCTTTAGCGGGGTCAAATATACAAAAAGCAAAACAAAAATGTCTACTTTTTTGTGTGTGTCCACTTCTAATTTTCTTCTATTTGTTATTTTCTTGACACTCAAGTCTGCATTGTTCTCGCAGGTCGCTTCCCAGTCTGCTTGAGCCTCTGGGTGGCATCTTTACTTCCGTAAAACCACACCTTTTGTTTCAGGATTTTTTGGGGGAAACTCTATAGAAACAAAAGGCGCCTTTGGGAAGGCGAGGGAGAACCTTCATTGTACGAACTTTGGGCTAAAATATGAGTCACAGTCGGCAAAAAAGCGATGTTTTCACGAGCTCAATCAAAGTCACCGAAGCTAATCGGAGCTAGCAACAGGATTCGGTTGCTCGAAAGAATGTTCGCGTTTGCTCGTGCCATGCCCACGCCACCTCATACCGAAAAACTCCGAAAATGGCGGAATGTCAAAAATGTATTTAAGATAATGAGTACAAGATACTCTGAATTGTAATTAAAATAGAGTATTAAATACTCTCCATCAAAGGTATTTGCAAGATACCAAGATACTCCAAAAAGTATTTAAGATACAGTATCTTGAGTAGAGTACTTGAGATAGGCACAAGTATGGTAAACAGAAACCATGGACCCTGATTCAGGATGACGTTCCAGCGCGAGCGGACTTCTGTTTAACTCAATGCATCCTTTTTGCTGAAATTCGTAGTGCGTATGCGGGAAATCCTTGACGCTCATGAGTTCGAAATCGCGTGCTATTAAACAGATTCGTTTGTGTTTATAGTGTGCGAGAGCTTTGCATACCCAGCCCTCTTTGTAGGAAAGAGCAGAGGCAGACGCGCCCGTCTTGGTGACATGAGTGCTTGATATGTGCTCGATGCGAGGTGCAACAAAACCCGCTGGCATCGTCGCTGACGCGAACTTGGCTCCGCTGCGAGGTGAAGGATCCACTGTCGATGACGTCTAAGGGCGAAAGGCGTCGGCCTTGACTCCCAGGTAGCATTGCATCTGCACACCTGAACGCGCGACTGGGTTCGTGATTGAGCGGCTGTGGGAAGCAAGTTGCTCGTTAGGCTATCAACAGAGAGTTCTCGTTTGGCCCCGCGGTATACGTTTGGGTACGTTCGTCGCATTTCCAGGATTTCGAGTCTCTTCGGGGTTCAGGTATTCGGAACAAGGAATTCCTCGTCCAGATTTTCTTCCGGGTGAGGAAATCCTGTTCTCACCTGAGGCGGTTCCACTGAGTCTGTCGATATCGAAAAACTGTGCGCTCCTCTTCAAGAATTGCGAGCCACTAACCAAACCTGCTTCGCTGCGGCACGAATCCGCGCCAATTGCCAAAAGTCAAATTCAGGGCTTTAGGTGCCAAACCAACGACGGGCATCTGGCACGCCCCAGCGGAGGACTCAGGATTAATTTGGACCACCTCGGGATCTTTTGACGTGCAACCGAAAGCTCGGTTACACGGCTCCTTCTCCGCAATGAGCCTCCGTCAGATTGCGGGCACCTAGGCCGGGATTCGAACCCGCCACCTCAGCATCCGTACGCCACCGCTTTGCCTCGGAGCCACCGAGGCGGCTTCCGTGCTAATAGACCTATAGACATTATTCAGATTCGCCCGCCATCTATCGGACGTGGCGCCAACCTTCCTTCCGACGCCATCTTTGAGGCGACTGGCAAAGCGCTGTGGCCGTTTGCGGCGTGTGAAAGCGACGCGCAGCGACCGCACGACTGCTCTGTTCCGCTACGTATTCAACAAGGAAATAAAATTAAAAACAACCGATGTAAAGCTTCGGATCGTATTGTTTTCTTTTCGAGTTAAAGGTATTATAGCCAACGTTTGAATAACCGTAGCGCTTTCCTGTACTATTCATGCTCCTAAAAAGAGCACCCGCGCGTTCGTGTTGCGTGCTTTTACAGGGCTCCTAAACCTTTCATAATATATGACACTTTCCACAATGGCATGAAGGGCTCATGATATTTGTATGTAACATCAGCGAGCATCTATTATTGTATGTGATTTTTTGGGAGCTTGATGTTGGCTAGCATCGTAGCTTCGCTCGCGCAGAGGAACGGCGAGGTCCAGTCAACATCACTCAGATACACTGTTTTGCACTTTATTTTTGTTATTTTTCTCTCTCAAGTAGGTCTTTTACACCCGATTGAAGGCTGATGCAAAGTGCAGAAGAGCTAGGCAACGTAACAACTTCGTTTCGCACATGAATGATAAAGACAACGGTGCTAAAAAGCAAAGGTGAACGCTCGCTTACTTTACGCTGTATCATTATTATCACGCGACTCTCACATTTCGAGAAACATTTTCGAAATGTAGACGAAAGCATAAAAGCTGGCTCTTGACTGCTAACCTGGACCTGTTGGCGAGTTTAACAGTCGCGCTTGCTCGCTTCCCAACAAATCGGGTTCGCGCTGCAGGAGAAGCTTTTTTTATTTGTAGCCAATACTGCAAGCAACCACTTTGATGAGCACTGGTCATATTCTATTGCTAGTAAGCATGAAATTTAACTCTATGTGACCGCGCTACCAGGAAGAGCACATTAAAATGTCGCTGACATTTATTAATGCATTTTCTCTCAAGGGGCCAAAGAGTATATATGCGCAAGTATTGAATTTATTTGTTAGTATTATTATTATGATTATAAAAGGAAAATGTTTCGGCTTTCCGTAAAATAGTTTTTTTTTTTTTAATACGTTATATTCCGCGTACTTGCGCCACGGCGACACGCCGGTCATTTCCTTTTACGCTTTTGTGCCTCGCATACGCTTGTGTGAGTATGCTAGTGTAGATCTTCAGCGTAGCTTTTATTTTTTACCTGCAATAAAAAATACTACTATCGTAAATTCGTTCTGTATCACACGCACTCCTTATAATGATGTTTTGAGCTACTATTCGGTGATCTCCCCAAGGAACTAAATAAAAATGCATGTAATAAATTTAATTTCATGTCTGTTTTGTTGTTGTGTGTGTGTGGAATCATATCTGCAATATTCCTAAGGTTAAGACAACGGGGAACCAAGATTAAACGTTCAACGCCGCCATCATAGAACTCTGCAATTCGGGTCTGCACACGCTGGGTCAAGGCGCACTGGGTGAAGAACTGCTCGCATTCTTTAGACCCGCAGCCGCGAACGCCAAATAAAAACAAACTGTCACACAGTGGCTGACGGCCCTGCTAAATATATCATACAAATCGTCCTTGTGCGAAAAGGCATGATCAGCTGGTCAGGCAAGTTAACGCACGATTCTAAAACAGTGCGTGAGTCGGCCTGCTCTGGTGCTGGAATGAAGCTCATTTTTATAAAAGAGATTCTTAGTAAAACCACTGAAAACAAACTTGAGCTTAATATTCGTAACTTATTCTGAAGCGGCTGACACCATCAATAAAAAAAACAAAACAAAACACAAGAACATGCACGAACGCAATGCGGGGAGAGGGGTTCGTACTGCGGCGGGCGACGGGGCGCGGTGGCGAAGCCTCAAAGATGGCGCCGAGCCTCTGAGAGTACCCGTGGCCGCCGAGAGATGGCGCTAATAATGAATAAGGTCTATTGCCTCTCAGAAAAAAAGAAAGAAAGAAAACTCGCACTGTTGCGGTTGCAGTAGAAAGAGTTAGATATTTCCTACATCATTTCCGCTGTTCCAAAGCACTGACTGTTCAGTCAGTCCCGCTACGCTATCCGCAAACCGCTACGACCTCCGTTGAATGCAGAGTAGAGGAACCGCCACTTAACCCCCCTCCTCCCCCCCCTTTTTTCAGATTACAGCATTACGCTGGGAATATGAAAAAACAAATCCAAAAGAGATCCTTCAAAAAAACAAAAAAAGGAGCTGACACTTTAAGTCCGTAAAAGGGGTGTTGTTCTCTCATTCATCACTAATGCTTTAAACAGGTCTTGCGTGCATTTCATAGCGAGGGCAGTCAAACGGCAGTGTGAGAGATTGGGCAGCGCGGGATACGGAGAAGATTCCACTAGGAGGCAGGCAAGTGACTATAATGAGCAAGGCAAGGGAAATGAGAGAGCAGAGATAGAAAAAAAAAAGATTCCAAGTTATGCCCTATTTCCACGCGATTTCCCACAATGTACAAGCTTGTGCAAAGAGCTTTGGTGTAAATGTGGTATTCAATACGGATTTAAAGATGGACAACCTTACCCTATTACGAAGAGATAAGAATGAGTACCAGAAAGCCCATATAGAAAAATCGGTACCTTGTAAGGAAGGAATCGTGTATGACATACCTTTTCAGTGTGGGTTTAAGTATATGGGGCAAACATACAGGCCAATTCTGAAATAGCCACAGATATACACGAATGCAACAACTGCACGGCAGTGGTCGGAGAGAGAAGTGATCCCGAGTTGTAAGAGATACTTTTAGAATTTAGAATATAGACCTTTTCTGCAAGTGCGCCGCCATCTTGAATTGACGTCACTTCCAGTATGGGCGAAAACATTGTTTTGCCTTTGCCACGCCAATAGAAGGCAGTTAGGATATAAGCGTAACCGTCACACTTTCTCGTTTTGCCTCCCCTTTATTTTTTTACTATTTGCAGGTTGAAACGTTGGATTATTTTTTCGTCGCCCATACCGGATACGCCTATTAGGTGGCTGGGGACGAGTACACAGAAAAGGTCTATAGGCAACTGCATAAGCCGGGCATCCATGTACATTGCTAACAGTAAACGCACACACAGTGTGTGCGTCACTGTGTGTGCGTGTTTTTTTTTTTGTTCTGTTGTAGCGGTGCAAACATTTTGGGAATCATACACTCCGTTCCAGTTTCAGTCCGAGCGCAGTGGACGCCACGAGCTATCCCAGCCGATCCAGCGCCGGGAGAAAATCGCGTGACCTGCCGGTTGGGCAGAGCGACACCGGGAGCTCAAGGTCACGGGATACTCTCTCCACGCTGGATTGGCTCGGATGGCTCCTAGGGTCCGCTGCGCTTTGACTGAAGGTGAAACGGAGTATAGTGTTCAGTGTGAAAATGACAAATAGAGGGAAGAATGACTTGACCTTTATTCTCTTGGCCAGCAAGGTCGTTCAGGGCTTTGAATGCCCCCCCCCCCTCCCCCCTACCCAACCCTTTTTGTTGTAAGTGTAAGCTTTGTTCGAGCGTAGAGTGACCGCACAAGGTCATGGTGTGTCATAAGTGTGCACATAGATGGCCGCGAAGTTTTGTTGAAGAGATAGGAAAGAGAAAAAAAAAATGGTTTATCGTGTGGGTTGATTACGACCTTGGTTTCAAGTCTCTGTATAAGAGGTTTACTGAATAAACCTATTAGCTCAGTTTGAGACATCGTCTGGCTGACTTTTTTCCGTCACTTCTACTTTTTGTTGTTTGAAGGATTTTTCACACCCAGTCCCAGGTGTTTTAGCATAATGGTAAAACAAAAGTTTGCAAGCAATCCTTTGCATTTTTTTATTAATGTCGCTGTCTTAGTGGAATATTCTTTCTTTATCGAATAAAGTCCTAATCAATTATATTTCTCATTGAATACAATTGACGTCCAAGTTGTCTAAGCCAATCCGATATGAGTCAAACGGAAAAGCCATTCAGAGAAATCTTCAAAAATAAATGCCAACAACCGTAGCTCTTCTGTTGTGTCGTTCCGATCGGTCTTTCTTTCCACTTTCTCACCGATAATAAAACGCCACAGAGATCCATCAGATATGCCTGCTCGCTCGCTTCTTTCGACGGTTGTCCTCACGACAAAAGCGGCCGAGCAGGAGGCAGCACACTTCGCTCGCAGCATCCCTGATTGCCAAGCTTTTCTTCCCCCGTGGTTGTATTTAGCATGTCCGCCATAAATCGCTACCTGTTGCGGCTACTTCTGGAACGGCTTTGTCGCGGCTGCTTCTCGCAGCAGCAAGATATAAGCTGCCCCTCAGAACCGCGATCGCGAAGCGGCCAGGCGCGGCGTGGCTGCTGGCTGTCTGTAGTCTCGCCGAGACTCGTTCTCGTGAGACCCGTGCTAAGGCACCGCGCTAGATGCGCTACGTTTTTCGCAACTTTCGCAAAAATAGCCCGCCTCCGCGAACTTCTTCAGCTCCGCTAATTCTCCGCTAGCATATCGCAGTGAAGATCACAAGCACGACAGGACGAAGCTGTACTCGCAACTAAAGTTGTGTTACTGAAATTAACAGAAAAGAAACAGCGTAGGCGACACTTGTTACGATAACAAACACCTACTTATCTATCAGGCGCTACACAATTTTTGGAGCTGAAGCGGTTCACACAACGCTCTTCATATTAGCTCGCAAAGAACAAACCTCTTTATTTGACAGAGCTACCGACGGCCCACTGTCAGCTGACAATAAATTGTTGTCTTTCTTATCGGTGTAACATGTTCTTATTTTATACTTCCGGCTTCATTAAAATATAAAGAATGGGTGATTACTAATTTCCGGGGAATTAGTAAATATGTCCAATGAACTTCAATAATATTACAAAAAAGAGTACAGATTTTTAATGAAGTGATGAATTCGAATTGTGTTAAATTGCCACGTGTGACGCAGAATCGGCTAAGCTAAGAAAAACTTTGAAAAAATCGGTGAGCTTTTCTCCGGACCCGCTCAAAGGCCGGTGAGCGTTTCTCCGCATCTGCCGGTTTTGCGGTGAGCTTTTCTCCGGTGAGCTTTTCTCCGCCGCCCATCGCACATGCGTAGTAGTGTCATCGCTCTAAGGCACTGGTCTAGCTCAAACTCATTTCAGCGTGGGGGCCAGATAGCCCACACTGGGGAGGCCGACGGCCATTGTTAGACCGGAGGGGGGGGGGGGGTAAACCAAACGATACAAAAAAGAAGCGACCTCGTGCACTATGCTTTTTGTAAACCCAGTTTTGCCCATGATATTTTTAGGTTTGATTTGTTATATGACAACTTTGGGCCCTGACCTGGTGTGATATCAATAATTAAAATGACACGCCGTCCCGCCACCGTGCTCGCTTTTTTAATAGAACAAGACAGCAAGTACGCTGTCGTTCCCGTTGCTCAATTCAATTCACTCAGGGAGTAACTAAGGTCAACATGTCTATAAATAATTAGTTATTTGACAGTTCTGGCTTTTCTCACGATTTCGTTTACAACACCGGTACAATTGTCTTTTAATGGTGATTTTTGTTTAATATTTTTTTAAGGCGATAATTGCGAGCTTGTAGCTTTATTTTTGGCAGTTGCTCCTGCTGATCGAGAGTTCGCGCAGCCGAGATGCATCCTTCAAAGAATAGCTCGAGCTTACAGCCTGGTAGCGGAATTGTTATACGTTACAGAAAGCTGGGAATGGAAACGTAAATTCAAAGAAAGGGCAAATGAACACAGATAAGTAAAAACTATGTGAATTCATCAGAAGAGCGGAGCGACTTTTCGAGCAAAAATGAATCGACGAGATGAGATCACGATGGCCCATGCGATTTCTAGCACTCGAGACATGGGAACCGGGACTCGTAGCCGGTTGCCTGCGGGCCGTGTTCCAGTGAGTCGCGGCCCCAATGTGGCCCGAGGGCTGCGTGTTTGAGACCTCTACTCTAGGGTAGCGGGGGTGCAAAAATTAGGGAGTTGTAGTGGATCGTTTTTCCCCTCCGCTATGGTATCCCCGAAGAAAGCGCCGCAGCGGCATGCGCGCCACCAGCCTTGTCTGCATAGTTCAAGGTCTTGTGGCGGATTACGGAGCGCTATCCGGGTGCTTAGCGGGCTACGGAAACGGTCTACTATAATTCCCTATTTTCTACTGAAACGCTGTAATACGATACATGGGAAAAGGGGACGGCGGAGTGTCGGGTACTGTTCGGAGTCATCGGAACGATCTACCACAACTCTCTACTCTCCGCAACCGGCTACGAGATCCGGAACTCTGCAGACAGGGCTTGTGTCGAAAATACGCAGTATCGGCATCTGCGTTGCGGAGAAGATACGGGATGAAAAAAAAAACGGTCTTCGAGAACTTCCTGATAGTCAACATCGTACAGACGAAAACTATATAGAGCAAAGAAATATATATATATACATCAGATGTTCAATAAAAATCGAGGTTAAATCCGTCATGATTTTTTTAGATGAAACGAGCCAACTGCATTTGAGTAAATACAAAATTTGATTCATATCAAATTAATTAAAATCACTACAGTGAGAAAAAGAACTACCACTAGACGCATTTTAACCATGGAAAATCTGTCCGATCACTGAAAGCAATGCGAAAGAAATAATTATTGCACATATACAGTTTAATTAACATTTTTTTCTTGATGTATACAGGTGCGAAAACAGTCTGATTTGCCTAATCAGTGAATAAGCCTCATTTGTTTTTTTTCCTTCGATTTCTGATTTGGAAGACTTTTCTTGTTTTCGTTTCTATGTTTCGCATTCTGAGTAGCTCGCAATATGACATTACGTAGCTAACGAACGATGTCGAGGGCATATGCGTGTCGAAATTTGTGGAGAGCAGGAAACGAAAGCGCGCGGGGCTGGTAATACCGATCTCTGGTTGGAATGATTGATATAAGGTAGACGCCAATCTATAACCGCCTTTGTCTCTGCTCACTCTTCACGACGCCTTCGAACGTCGAAAGCCGGTTCGGAGAACGAGGAGAGACAAGGACAGCTGGACTTTCCTAAACTAATCATTGCAACCGGAGCCCGGCGTTTTGACATCCCCTCTCGCTTTCGTCTCGTCTTCCTCTCCCTCCATGTCTCGCTGTATAAAGAAAGGTCAACGCTCTGATTCCCTCAAAAATAGCACGGCTTCTTGTTCGTGTTTAGCCTGCTACAAATCTTTCTTGCTCGATGACTTTACTTTTATTTAGATACAAAATAAATATTGTTACCGAGATGCATGTCCGGCGGGAGGAGACAAGGATGTGTTCACGTGATGACGCCGAAGAATTTAATGGCGGTAGTGCCGTGGGCGTGGTCCTAGCTCGCGATGGTAGTGCGCACCACTGCCACAGCGTCATCGTCCTCACATTACTACCCTTCTTGAAAGAGTACGACCCAAACGATGAATGAAGAGAACACGAGGGAAAAGCATGCACGCAAAAGCACCTTCAGCAGATAAAAATACAAATGTACAAAGCACTGCTACCTGCCTCAAAATTAAAGAACCCATTGCGGCTCCATGGCAGGAAGACGCTCTAGCAGCATCACCGACCGCAGCAGCACTCACGACCCCGCGAACGTCACTCACGACGTCACGAACTGGGGTCGTCAATTTTCTAAGGTCTCAGTCTTCACAATCATCGTCTCGCAGTCCTGTCCGCAAGTCATCATGTCACAATCTTAATGCTCCGTCGCTTAAGTCTGTCAGTTTTTCATGTCGTCCTGTCTTCATCGCATCGTTGGGGCCTGGGCTGTGTGGCAGGGCTGTGAGCTGGAGATCAATCCGCCCGGCCGGCGGAAGAAGTAGGCACATTTATCTAAGTGGGTACATGTTTGTCTTTAATCTATTCAAGGTACCAAAATAGCGTTCTGGCTCGGATACGCTGTACTTGGGCAGCTTGGTATTTTTTGGGGAGGAAGCGTTCCAGAGTATCATTCACACGCTTGCCGAGTTACTACTTGTTGATTGACCAATGCAGAATGACAATTGGTTAAAAGGTTTCGAAGTGCTTTACTTTGTCCAATTTGAAGCAAAACAGTGTCACAGTATATCAGTACTTGAAGGGATAAGGCAACGAGGACGGGGACGGAAACAGGACTTTTGAAAAAGGTCCTGTTTCCGTGCTTGTCCTCGTGTTATCTTTTCAAGTATTCGTATATGTTCACCAACACGCTCGTTTTCAATTATTAACAGTATATGTACGCACATTTATCTAAGTGGTGCGTAAAATACGTAGTTCAAGAATATAAAGTCAACAGAACAAAAATAAATATGCTTCTCGCAAAGTTTCACCAAAAATATGACAATAATGTAATAAAAACAAAGATAAGGTTAAATAATCTTAAACTTACGTTAAACACATCTCCCGAGTTGCCGCGAAACAAAACATTCTCTACACATACAAAAATAAAAAAGTAAGAGTGGACACAAACCAGTGAATGTTAATCAGAGTGATTAGCATCCCTAGCCGGAAATCAAACCCCAAGACCGTGTTGCGTGAGTGCCTTATACTTCAGAGTGCATTTAATAAATCACCCAGGATAGGCCCGGAGCATTTTGTCCACAATACCAAAGGGAACAGCTTAGTTCTCCCTCGGACAAACCACAGTCACTACGTTTTCAATTTATATACAGAGACGTACGCAATTCAACAAGCCAGCGCCGCGTTTGCAAGTTAGCAACGAAACAAGGGGCAGCAAAAGCGGACGACGCGCCGGCGACTGCCCACCGTTGCCGGTGGAGGCGCTGACTATCGCCCGACTGCGGCGCCTCCTAGGCACATGCACATGGTGAATGTGCAATCGCTCTACGAACAGAATGTGTCGATAAGCGCCGACACAAGCCCCTAACGTGAAGGTGGAGGTTATTAACGCGATTGACATTCATCAAATTTGACTATAAAAAAAGCAAGAGCCAGCCGGGCCTTGCTTCCGTGATCGAGGGACTGCCCGCGTTTGCTTGAGCACGTGCTCACGTGTTCTCATATCAGAACCTCCTGAATCGGGGACTTTCTAAAATGGGTGACTTTGTAAGAGCAGAGTTAGAGTACTGTGTAGTGCATGGTGTAAAAATTAAATCATTTTAAACACACCTCTCACATTTTAAAGAATAAATATTTAGAAAACGAGAGTCACGGTAAAGTCCGGGAGCCCAACTCCTCTTTCGCCGCCCAAGGTTTCCCCGAGTTTGGAAGACCCAACCAGTCATCGTGTCCCCATTTCGGAACGAAATCCGCGTTCACCGGGATCAAGAACACAACCTACGGAAAGACACCTGCTTTTCGTTTTTTGCTCCTAAAGCAAAAATAGAAATAAAACTGCGCGGAATATTTTTACCACACGCACATTTTTTTTTTCTGTCGTCTTACCCTGCTAAGCTCGTCATATTCTTTTTTTTTTTGCGTAAGAATATCTAGAGGTTTACTTTCGCGTCATCCTTGCTTCCTACTTAGCGAGACAGGTGTTACCGTCCACGAGCGCAACCAGGTGGAAAGAAAGTCCTAAAACCGGCCCAAAGATGATAGCAGCAGCATCCTGCTAGCAGCCAAACCCCACAAACAAAAAGCGGAAAAAAGAATCCCCCCCCCCCCGGACCCAATCTAGGTCTCCCCCTCCACGACCTGCGAGGGCTCGCACACGGATACGTGAAAAACCCAGAGTCCCCAAAAGCAGCACAACGAGGAGCAAGCAGCAGCCACCCGAAAAACAAACCGAGCGCCGAACCTCCTTTCCCGGAATCCCCTGGTCCTCTCTCGTACCGCTCTCGCCACTTCCAAAAAAAAAACAAAACGGTACCTTCTTTCTATTTTTCTGCCTACGAAAAGAAAGCCCTCCGACATCGTCTTATCTACTGTTCCCGTGCCGTGCAATGCAGCGAAGACTACGGAACGCTCGCGGGTGTTCCTCCGCCGTAATGTAGCGCGTCCGCTTCCACGGCTTCTTTCCATGAGACGACTACGACGGAAGCAGACGATTCCCCAAGATGCCACGCCAAGTCATGTGCAACTGGCGATAGCCAAGAACTTTAAATGCCATCAGTGGACTCTCTGGGTAGATTTATTGGACTAATGAAAGATTTTATGTTTGGTAGCAATCCTATTCAGTTTTTTCCCGATGTTCAATGAGCAGTTATTGACCTAACAGTTTCTAGTGGGGACTACTTTTTCGAGTGCGCGTTCTGTCTCGGCAGAAGCGTCTGGCGGGCTTGGCCCACGTTGCACGGCGCTGGCTCGTGAAACGGAGCGTGCCGGCAAAGCCGATCTCGCCCTCCTTACCTTCGTCTACGCTTCACGCAAAGCAGAGGGGGAGTGAGTGAATGAGAGAGGAAAAGAGGTCCAAGTTGAAGGTAACCTGTCTCTCTCAGGCAGGATCCCCACCCTCTCTCGGAAAAGGTTGTTGTACCCCATTCCACAAAAGTGGGTCAGGAACTGGCGAGCTTCCTCCACAGGGGCCTGCCCGCCCGCCCTCCCCAAACAGAAACCAGGACCTGCCGAACGAAGCACGGAGTACACCGGAGTACCAATCAGACCCTTCCCTGGTCTACCGGCATATCCTCCTCTCCCCTCTTTCTTTCCTTCTTCCGGCAAAGGGGAGGGGGGTGAGAGGTACGTCGAGGTCAGTGACGTCAGCGTTCACGTCATGATGACGTTTGGTGGCCGACAGGAAAGGGGCGAGGAACCAAGCAACAAGTGGGAGAGAGGAGGACACTTGTTTTGTTGTTGCTCGCTTTCGGGAGAGAAAATAAAAACGTAAAACAAGTACGGAGGAGCGGGTCACGAATTTTTGGGGTGAGTGCCGGTGTGGTGGTCGGCGAACGGTCTTCTGAGCGCGTCTCGAAACCGGTGCCGGGATAGAGCGGCGTGCAGCAGGCAGTCGGCAGTGGACCTCCGACTCGCGATGGCCTCGGGATGTACGACGGGGATACCGTTGCTTCTGACTCTGGGCTGCGTTCTGTTCGCGACCGCCGTCCCCGGGACGGCAACAGGTACGTGCGGTTCCATTCCTTTCTGTTCTTGACATTGACATTGGAGTGTTAGGAAGCGGAGCGGGCGGCGGCCGCCATGAGCTCAACGAACTTGTTTCTCGTAACGGAACGCTAGTACCGCTGCTCCCGTTTGGCGGCTGTGCTTCTGCACAACGGCGATTGCCGCGTTTTGAACACGGTGACGAAAGATCAAACCTTGGCACTGAGGTAGTTTTTGGGGCGGTTAATGCATATTTGCGGACTACGTAAGCGTGCGTACAATCGATGTTGACAAACCTCTCTACATAGTTTTTTTTTAATTTTAGTTTTTTCCCGTTATATTCGCTTTTATAAGCGGTAATACTAGGCACTTTTAGTAGACCTTACGCTAGTGCTCCGTGTTGTGCTAGCGGGAACTCGTGCTATCACTTTGCAATAAGGATTGATTGCGCGGCCGTTTGTTCAGCAGTCCGCAGTTTTTTTTTTTTTTAACTGTTTATTAGAGAGGTTTCGTAGATCGTACTCCAAGGAAAGCGGGCCCAGAGGGCGCGGGCGCAATCCATGCTACGAAGTGACGGCACGAGTTCCTGCTGCAAAGCTCTAGCACACTCTAGCGAATATGCCTTGCATGTGACGTCATATGGTACCGTAGCAGCCGCCATTGCTCCGTACCATGCTCCTAAACCTTTAACCTTCTGCAGCATACATCTCGCAAAATCGAATTTGCTCTTCTTGGCAAGCCCTGTGGAGAAAAACAGGTTCGATGATGCCAAATGTATGCTGCAAAAGGTACGGATACAAGAACATGGTACGGAGCAATGGCGACTGACGTGACGTCAATGCAAGCCATGGATTGTTACAGCATCAAAACATTTGGGTATGACAGTGCTTCCGTAAAGTGTGAGGCATCAGAAATTTAAAAATCGTCATGGGTACAAGAAGCTCCATAAGCGTTTAATACATCATACCACTACGTCGTGAAAAATATACTGCGGAGCCTTCGGCGTTTTGTAAATTCTAGACAAGCATGCTTCCAGAAGAAGAGATGTTGGCAGCAACAAATTTGCGCATGCGGCTAGCGCCTTTTCTCTTGACCTTGGCAGCATTATGAGATCGCTTGACGTTGCGGGCGTGCCGGCGGGCGGTATGACTCACGTGGTTAGCTCAAAACGTGTAGGGGCGATGATTGGGTCGGTACCTCTGCCTTGAGCCGATGTCGAAGTGGAGAGCTGTGTGTGAAGTGCTTTAATCTATATGTCGTCTAGCAGCCGTCGATCACACTACGAGAAGCATGGCTTTCCTAGATAATTCCAACTACATGTCCTTCACGAGCAGCGTAAAATCTTCGTGTCATGGTTAAAGAATGCGAGCACAGAGACGTCAGCAAAGCTCCCTAAGTTGTCCGAAGCAAGACGAATCTTCTAATTATTATTCCGTTATTTTAATAGTTGATGTTAAATATTGGCATACTGTTCCGCAAAGTCTTCGGGGGAAAGGGGGGCGGGGTACAACTCTGACGGATTATTTTTTTTATTCATTGTGGATGATTCTTTTCATCAACACATTTCGCAATGCGAATTTGCAACGCAATCCTGACAATAAGTTTCAGAAATAATTCCTTCGCCCAAAACCTGGTAACTTTTTGTTTATAGCGACAGGAATCTAGGAAGTAAAAGATTACCGAAGGTTTAGGCAATAATAATAAATAAAAATGATAATTCTTGCTTTTTTTGTGCCCCAGAACAACCTCACGGTTTTGGTCTCGTCGCACAATATTGCAAATTGAAGAGATACAATTCATATACTTTCACAGGCAATACAAAATGAAGTTAGGAGTGTGCAAAGCTAAAATGTCTGCGGAAACAATAGAAAGACATTAGGACTTCAATGTTTCCAAGGGGCGTCGAAGTTTCCAGCTTAGGAAACACCGCTAATCATTCAGTCTGCAGTCTTGAAGGTGACTCAAAGATTCTTCTTTTACGTGACACGAGGTCCTCGTTAAACGTGACAGGGGCCTTTGATGTCTGCATCACGTGCACATCGACACGTAAGCACCTGCTTTCATCGAGCACAGGTGATTACCGCCGCTTTAACAACTCATTGTTAGGAATACAATCCCGAAAGTCAGAGTTCGTGATGCGACCACAATGCGGACAGTTCCATTATCAGGTCCTCGAAAAAAATCGCATTGTTTCACGGCTCGATTTGTTTTTTTTTAGTGCTAAATTTTATTTTTTTTTGTTGAGAAGGTCGAATTTTGACAGTTCTTAGACAAGCCATATTTATGTTTGTTCGAAGCATCAGGTGGTGTTACACTGTTTTCAAAACACACAAAGCGGGGGATTATCTTCCTGGTTCTGGATAATCTGCTGGGTCCGGCTCCCTGGATTTAGAGCACTATGGAGCTAAAAAGCTCTGAAAAGTAGGGGAAAAAAACAACTCTGTAGTAGTTATTTTTTAGAAGTTCGTGGTGACCTTCCCGTTTTCAAGTTCCGTTTCGCGATTGCCTTTTCAGAAGCAAGGCGGATTCAGGCGGGTACAATCAGTTACTGTAGGGCAGGCGACATGAATTCACAATATGTGCACGACCAAGACATAAATGACGACAATCGCATGTTCTTCACATACATATTTTATTTTACGTTCGTGTGAAATTGAACACAGAATTGGAGAAGGAGACAGAAAACTGTTTCACGTACGCTAAGTGAATGCTACGTCTTTTACTTTTCGTGTATAATTAATTACTCGTAACGACAACATGACTAACGACAATTATTTACGTTTTCTTTTTCAATTTTATTCTAGATTCTTTTTTTAGTTTGTGTGGAAAAGGCAGTTTCGTTGTCTACCCTTATATTTCGTTCAATTTGGACGTAGGGACGTTAAAAGGGATAGCATTAAATTATAAAGTATGAAATCCTTTTTGCAGGGTCATGAAACGAATTCTGGGCTGGGATTCATGGATTGGAATTTTACTAATAGGCTCTAGTATATCGTTTAGTGGGCCAAAAGAAAGAAGAAAGTCAAAAGCTTGATTGTCGGTACGAAAATTCGAGAACAGACCGGACTATTTCGTACCTCCTTCCCTTCGCAAACTCTCTGCATTTTCACTGTGATACATTCGCGGTACCCAAAGCGCGTCATCCGGCCCAAACGCACGACACCGGACCTCACTTATTCCCTTCACCCCTAAGGTGACAGTGCGGTGGAAGCTATGCGCTTGCCGGACCAATCAGCCGCCTCCCTTTCATCACCGGACCTCATTCTCTGCGCGTGGGTATGGGCGAGGGAGCGTGATCACGTTGCAAAAGCATGGCTGGCCGAATGAGCACGTAGCTTCCACAGCACTGTCAGCTTAGGAGTGAAAGGGGTGGGAAAGTAACCTTTGTCCGAGTTTTGAGCGAGGTACTAATCTTCCAAACTCGTAGACATCTTCTCTTGGCAATACAGTGGAAGGTACAGGCCCGCGCTCCCTTTCCTATCCTTTCTGTCTTCTTGAACTGTCTGGTACAATGCGCGATTTGCGAGTTGAGAAGGAAACCTAAGAAGAAAAAAAAGTTATGTTATGTGACCCAACGCCACGTGATCTATGCACCAATTAAGGTTTCCCGCCAAAATGAGTAAACAAAATCGATGTCACGTGACGTCAGTTCCACAATTTCGTTTTCCCGCGAAATGTAGCTGGAAAATTGACGTAAGACGACCGGACGTCAAGTGACCTATACACTTATTCACTTTTCCCGCTAAATTTAGAGGGAAATTCGGTGTCACGTGACTTGACGCCTTGCGACCTATAACACCAATTTAGTTCATCGCTAAGTTTAGGGATAAAATTGCCGTCACGTGACTTAGTGTCACGTAACTTTACACCAATTCAATTTCCCGCGAGGTTAAGCGTGGAAATATATGTCACGTGACCTAGGCACCTATTTTTTCCGCTCAGTGTAGCGGGGACGTTGATAAATATGAAGGACAATCTTCACTTCCCAAAAAACGGTTGTTTAATTTCTAGAAAATTTTAAAACGATCCAACCTTAAATAACGCATTATAAGTATTTGATAATAAATGTCGCTGCCAATTTTTTTTTTCATTTCCTTTTTGTAGTTTTTTTTTCTCCGTTTATGAAGTTGTTTAGCTATTTGAGTGAAACAAACGCATAGCCAGTGACATAAACCAAACAAAAAGGTCTCACTAAAAGCATATTTGTTAACCCCATACCGCCTGCTTTGGTAGTTGTTCTATTCCGCGTTCCGCAGAGAGAAAGCAGCATTGCCTTCAGCGGGCTCGCAGGGCAAGAGGGTTTATCTCGCACCAAGAACACTGATACATGTATTGATAGAACATCGACCAGTCAGCCGACCACGAGGAATCGCCTAAACCTTACCTGAAAGTTCGCGACCGTACCTTTAATATATATGGTATGGCTGAAAACACTCTCATGTCTAAACATGTCAGTGTCCTTTTGTGAGATAATCCTTACTGTCCTATAAGCCCGCCGAAAACTATGTTATTGTTGTTATGTTCGTTTTTTTCTTGTACTACGTTGCGCAGAAGAGAACATTAATCGCCAAGTGTTCGCACTCGTTACGATGAGAGCTGCAGATGGGTATTTGGTTCAAACAAGACCTTCTCCATGAGCAGGTATACAAATATACGTGTATACTGTGATGAAAAAAATATACAAGTGCCTTTGCCGAGTCCTGAGAATGAACTTCGGACCTACATAGCTTGCACATACGTTACATGATGGCGTCGAACACCACTAACCGCCATGCCGATGGTTCAGTCGTCGACCATTCGCACCGAGAGCCAGCGTAAACTTTGCCGCACTCTGCTGTAGCAATTGCTACGTATCCCGACGATCGTTTCGTCGGCATGCCCCGCAACAGAGTAGCCGTCAAGCTATAGAGTACGAGTGGCAGGGAAGGGATCCGGCCGGCGGCCGCGCATTATTGAGTTGTTCGGGGTGAAATTTCATAGCGGCGAGCGATGACACTACCGTTGTTTACGTTCGTGCGCGCCTTTGCATCGGTTTTACCCGCTCGTGATGTCTTTGGCTTTCGTTTCATCACGCCGTTTCGACACTTGCGAACGCATCTTCGAGGCTCCCTGCCGAGTACGGGGCGAGTGTCGCGCCGCGAGCCCGGCCAGAGGACGATCGGTCGGTGGCGGCCCCGTGTGCACGCTCGCCGAGATGCTGCCGCCGGGGCATCGGCTTGTGCCGTCCGCGAACCGCTTACCTTTACGAGGGGCGAAAGTTTGCGAGCGAGCTCGTTAGGAAACGTCATAATATAACGCTGAGACAAGGAGAGTGATCTCGTTCGGTATTTTATTTCTACTTCTCTCGGGGTTCAGATTGTGACGTTAACCTTGCCTCGTTTACCGGTACTTCACAAAATCGTAACAATTTTACTACAAGCGTGCTCGTCAAATAATAAAACACACACAAAATATATATATATTTTTTTGCCTACGCGATATTTTTTGCGTTGCAGCTTTGACGGCGGCATAACCAAACTTTCTGCTTGTAGGGCAATCGCAGCAACGCCGATATATTCCTTTCGTACAGGCTGAACGTCATCAACGTAAGGTCGGCAGTTTTTTTTAATGTTTACATGTAAAAAAAAACTAGGTATTTTGTTGAAAATAAGGTTAATGTCCGGGCAGTTAACGTCATTTATAAGCCCGTCCACGAGGTGTGAAGTCAACCACCTGCATTGTGCGGGGCCCCGCCCTCGGTGGTAATCATTTCATCGAACGACGTTTCACCGACATATCGTTTCATCGACAGCTCAGATTAGCTTGTTTCTGTAATAGGCGGCACTATCCTCTCTCCGGGAAGCGGCGTGTCTGAATCGGTCAGGTGGTTTAACGTTTGTGGAATGCGCCCCCACAGAGTGTCGCGCGAAGCGCCGTAAACGCGGGGGGGGGGGGTTGGACGCGTTTCTAGTGATACAGGCGTGGCGAAATGTCCCGAGAGCGTGCAATTGGCGTAGCCAGTGTCGATGAAACCTTCGTATCGACTAAACGCGCGTCCATGAAAAGTTGTCCACGAAGCGTCATTCCACGAAACGAGTTTCGACGAAACGATGGGGACCCGCCGCCGTCCTTTCCCATGTATATCATGACGTTTCGTGCCAATGCATGCATACAGCCGAGGCCCTCCACTTCGCTGCAAACAGCTACACTTCGACGTTTAAATTGAGAAAATTAAAGCCGCAATCGCGCTGCTCATACATCACGCAAAAAGCGCGGTGTTCGGTGCCGACGCAACGATGGAAATACCTGCGGCTCAAGCGTATTCCAAACGTGTATGCTTCACACCTGTCTGTACACAGTTTTTGTACACCCAATGTGACCGTCGTGCAAGAAAGAGACACGCCTCCAACAGTATAGGGAGTTTTCGTTGACCGCGCCTCCCCCTCCGCTGAGCCCACCACAACAAAGAAGCCGCTAGTGCGCCTGCGCGCCGATGGCCTTGACTGTAGAGTTCCGGGTATCGTAGCGGGTTGCGGAAAGCGCTGCGGGACGGCGAAAACCATCTACGAAAACTCCCTATTGTCTCTAAAGACTGTCTTTTGTAGGATGTATTAGCGATCTGACCGCTGTTTTAGGTTCCTCTACGTGAGCGAAACGACTCGTGATTTTACGTCCCACTGTGGAATCAGATGACGCCGTGACGTGGCCTTCACGTCCCTTGACTTTTAAAGTCACGCAAAGTCTGGAAAATCTGACACTTAGCGGAGGATGTTTCGCACCAAAATTAAAGTAACCTTTTTTTTTTTCTCCCGTGTTTAGAGGGTTACAACTTACAACGGATAAACAAAAGAGCCCTTGGAATACTCCGTGATATATTTTTTCCAATAGCGGCTCTTCGAGTACAAGTCTCCCAGCTGCCAAGCATACGTCCGAAAATACGAGACAAAGTAGTACAAACAAAAAGGAAAAAAAGAAGAAAAAAAAAACGCGCCCGCATTAGCATTGATTCAGCGATCCGTTCACGGCGTTCGAAGGGAGTTGAGTTTCGAAGTTTGGTGTGTTCTGTTCAGACGTTCCTCCGTGATTCTGAAATAAATTTGGTGTACCTCGCGTAATATGCACATTTTAAATTGTCCCTTTTCAGACTGGGAGCGCGTAGGTTTCATAGAACAATGTATCGATCGGTTGCACGTTAATTAATGTATTTCCTCGGGCTCATAAATATTTGACAGTCCCTCCAACATGCGGGCTTCATTACAAATGCAAAAAGGCGGCGCTTTTTTGAAACTTACCCCGATACTTTAAAAACGCAAAGATTAGACACCCCGACAGTATATATTTTGCAGCCCGCATGCTGAACAACCACATCCGCACAAAAACAAAAGGCTCGGGCAGTTATTTAAACAGTTGCTATTTTAGTTGAGCCAAGAGTAGCACGAATGTTTTGATCCCTACTTTTTGTACCGCGAGAAATCTGTGGAAAAGCAAAATGTTCATTATTGTTATATAAATCCAGCAGAGCTCACGAATTTGGAAGTCCTAAAAACGGTGTTCTTTTGTTGTTGTTTTTCCTCCTAAAACACCAGTTTTAGTGAGGAGGTCAACGAATTTTCCCAGTGTCTTTGTTTCTTTTTAGTCCTTCGCTTTTTGCTTGTCAGGATGTCAAGGTTAGCAAGACTAGGGATCTCAGACTACTGTTTCAGGCTATATTCCATTCACACCTATGCTCACTGTGGTGGAAGAAATATGCGTGTTGGATCAGCCACACCTTAGTCTTTTGGCACGTGATCACCCGCAGGCTAATACAGAAGTCGGGTGATGATGAGCAAGCGGTTGATTGTTCTGGCGAATACGTAGCACCCGCTGCACTGTCCGCCTATAAGAGAACCAATTGTATAGTAAAGTTTAACTAACAATGACAAGATTAAAAAAGAAATTGGCAAGGACGTTTATCTTTGAAGTTCTATAATGATGCATGGAATGCTGTGAAACATACTACGCCCAACATCACCAAGGGTCATCTAGGAGAGAGAGAGGGAGAGAGATGGCGTTGAAGAAAGGGAAAATGTCGTATATAACCGCCTCTGCGGCGCCGAGTTACCGTCGTTGGGGGAGGGAGAGGAGTGGTTACAAAGTGGGAGGTGGTGCTAGGAAGGGAGGAGGTCGGGAGGGAAGGGCGAGAGGCGTGGGGTGAGGGAATCAGAGTGTCGCGTGACTTATGGCCTATTCGTCTGGGGCACACAGCACCCGTCCAGTGCAGTAAACTCTTTCCACTTTAATACACGAAAGGCTGGTGGGAAGAAGTGAAGCTCTCCCCTCTAGCCTTCCGTGTAGCCACGAACCGCACTGCACCGGTGCGATGCGGGCCCAGACGAATTGGCCATTATATACCCCCCTAAATTTAGTGGGGAAACTGAATGGTTGCATAGGTTACGTGGCGTCAGGTATCGTGACAACGATTTCCCTTGCCAAATTTAGCGGGGAAACTGGCTTGGTGTCTAGGTCACAAGGCGTGAATTTCCCGCTAAATTTAGCGGAGACTCTGAGTTTACGTGGAGGTCACGTGCGGTCAATTTACCCCGGGTGTATAGGTCACGTGATGCCACTTTCTCCGCTAAATTTAGCGGAAAATGGACGGACACAATTGTGGGATTAAAAAGCCTTTTTTTTTTATTAATTGCAAGTTAAAAAGCGTTTTATGCTTTACAACCACAAACGCAAACATGAATGTAACCGTTCGTTTGTTCTAGTCCTTTCAAGTTAAGGTTCGCATCTTTGCCACGCTCCCCGTCACCTCGCTGTTTTCAAAATAAACAGCAACGTGCACGTTAATTATTGGTCAGGTTTTTTTAGGTTGCTTTAGATAACTCCGGTTTATTTTGATCCTAGGTAAAAACCTCGCCTAGGTAACCAACTTAGGTAAACAACCTAGGTAAAAACAATGAGTCCGTGCTGTAATTCGGTGTTTTTTTAACAGATTTCCCAATCTTAAAGTGTTGTCCGCCGTCCTTGCATCTCCCGCTAAATTTTGCGGGGAAACTGAATTGGTGTTTAGTTCACGTGAAGTGACGTCACGTGGTCTATACACCAGTAATGTTTCCCCTTCAAAATGGGCGGGTAAAATGAAGTCACGTGACCAATTTCGTTTTCCCGCTAAATTTAGCGGTAAAATTGACGTAACGTTACCAGACACCACGTGACCTGTTTACCAATTGACACCCCCGTCTAAATGCAACGGGAAATTTTATGTCAGGTGACCTGACATCAAGAGACCTACACTTCAATTTAGATTCCCCGCTAAATTTAGTAGGAAAATTGACGTCACGGTACCTGATGTCAGGTAACCTACATGTTAATTCATTTTCCCCCGTTAAATTTCGTGAAGGACGATCTGCCACATGACCTAAGGAGCTTCAATTTCCCCGCTATATTTATCGGGGAAATTCACGTCTCGTAAACTGACCACGTGACGCAGACATCGAAACAATTTCCCCACTAAGCCTATAAAAAAACAAAAAAAAAAACATTAGGTCATGTGACCCATACACCCCTTTAGTTTTCCCGCTAAATTTAGAGGAGGAATTGACGCGACGTGACTTTTCAATGAATTTCCCCGCTCAATGTAGGAGGGGGGGGGGTAAAACTACAGGTCAGTCCGCGATCCGACGGAATAATGTCTTTTAAATGATCTTAAATGATTGCAATTTAAATACCGAATAACATGAATTATAAAAAATTAAAGGTAAATGCCGCTGCTATTTTTCATGTTTTAAATTAAGCTTTTTCAAATTAAATTATCCCTCTGAAAGCATATCAGAGAACATTTGCTTGTAGAACACGGCGATAACCAAATCACGACTAACCAGTTAAAGATGCCAGCGAATACAGGAGCTAAGGATATTATTAGATCTGAGAGCTACAATAGAGGTTTGCGCAGATGATTCTTTTTTTCTATTGGTATTTTTAGTTCTGGAATTTATTGCAGTTCTTCTATTGTTCGTCCTCCTTGGATGTTTTCGTGCTTTGCAAAAAGGAGAACTCAGAAAGGTTCGTTTTTCAAGGAGTAATATATCAGGTTGATCGACCATGAACAATAACGACGTGTTATTAGGTCAACCCCTTGATGAAGGCGTACATTTAAAATCACAGAACCAAGATAGGCCTCCTAACGTTAAAAAATATAGGAGGTATATGGAGGCTGGTACTGTGCACTGGCTCAAGAGCAACAAGGCCGAAGCTACTAAAATATCGTGCATTTCAATACTAAGTAGAGTATTGAACAAGCTGAATGCACTTCATGCGGCAAATCGCGATCTGCCAGCGCATGGTTGCACCCAGATTTGTACCCGTTACCGGAAATACGTAACGGATTACAATTACAAATTACCGAGCCTCAAATGTCATAAATCGCCGTTACAAATTATATTCGCTGGAAAGTAACGGATGTCTTTACTCGGTTACGTTACAAATTGCTTTCATGTAACGTTTCCCCTACACTTATCAAGACAACAATAGAAACAATTTTGACGTTTTCAAAAATGTTCTATATCACTCCTTTTCATTTCGTACACGCCGGTATAATGGTAGTCCTTGTAAACACAAAATATTTTAGTTAAAGGCCGACGACCCAACACAAGATTGTGAGAGGCAGAAGATCCTCCTCACCCTGAGGGAGGAGGAAACAGGCAACGGTGGACAGGGTGAAAGGGAGAGAGGGGGAAGAGTGAAAAAGTGGAAAGCGCCAACTGGACGTCGGTCTTTAAGACAAATAATGTAGGTGCACTCTGTTCACCTGTAAGCTGCCAAGACAGCGAAAGCTGCAGCAAAACCCGCCATCCGCGACGACCGGGAATGATGCCTGGAATTCTGCACAGAAAAACTAGCGGTGCGCGTGGTTAGAAGCAGCGTCTACCTCCGCTAGAAGATCAAGTAGACAGCGCCTACTCGGCGGTGTCTTCGTGATACTATTTGTTGAGCGCATATCTGTACAGGCCTGGCATGTTTTTCTAGTGGCTCTAGTGACCGGTAACACAAAGAAAATTGTGTTTTCTTTAGGGTCACTCTCCTCTTCACTGTGTTTTCCATTTTGTTGAACTTCCTATCTTTATGCTGCTGTATTGCCTGCTCACATAGTTCCCGTTCCTGCATTTTGTTAATATTTAAAAAAAAGTAACGAGTAATTAAAGATATAGGCTACCTTTATTTGTAACAAAAAACACTTTAAAATTACGTCCGCAAAAAAAAAAAAAAGGTAACGTGACATTTTTTATGTTAAGCAGTAAAATTGGAAAATCCTCACTAGAGTGCTTACCGTTTCCGCTGCATGAGGGCCAGCACCGAGGCTGGAGACGCGAATAGTACATGGGGCTGGCGAGGTTGTGAGCTTAGCCAGTTGGTGGCGTCGACGGGTTACAACCTGGCCGTTGGAGTTGCTCCCACCCGCCCCCGCAGGAGATGAATAGGCCAGGAGTGTAGGAAGATCGGCCAAGTTCGACGGGTCTCGCGTGCAAACAGCTTGCCGCCTTACTTCCCCGGAGCAGCGCTGCTTTCAAGTAGAGTGGGGCGTACTGGCATTCGGTTTATTCGCTTTACATAATGTTTTGGTTTCCTTTTGACCATAAGTTTGGTGTTTCCGTGGTGTGGTCAGAAGGAGGTTGACACTGAGGAAATAAAATAGATGCCAGAAATTCGTTGCAGTGTCCGCTGCAAACAAAACAACAAAAAACTATGCAATTTTTTTAGTGTCATTTAAGAAGAATACACGCGAAATATTCCCATCTAATTCAGCCTAAACGTTGATGACGCCGGTAAACAAACTTTGTGCTGCGCCAATTCACCAAAATCTGCTGATTTTGGTGAATTTGGCGGTAGGGCGCGAGTAGCGACGTAGACTAATTTAAATAAAGATTCCGCGAAAAAGATTACGCTTTTTAAAGCATGATATGGTTTTTAACGCTACCCTTCAATCGCATGTCCGTCCGTCCGCCCATGCATTTTCCGCTAAATTTGGCGGGGAAAGTGCCATGACGTAACATAACGTGACGTCGCGTGACCTGTACACCTGGGGAATATTAACGGCCCGTAAGCTATACCTCAAATCAGTTCCCCCTAAGTTTAGCGGAAATATTCAGGACTTGCGGCCAAAATAGAGTTTTAGTAGATCGTTTTGGCTCTCCCGCTACGCTATACGCTAGAGCGACGACGCTACTGCGCATGCGCGCTGCTAGCGGAAGCACTGCGGAGGCTAGCGGAGGCACGCTATGAGATCAAAATTGCGAGGCGCGTAGAGCGGCGTGCTAGCGTGGCTCTCGCGAGAACGAGTCTTGGCGAGATAAGGGAGAGCCAGCGAGGGAATCAATTCATATTGGCCGCCACGCCGCGCCTGTCCGGTCTGTGCGCTTCGCGATCGTGGTTCTGAGGGGTGGGTTATATCTTGCTGCTGCAAGAAGTAGCCGCGACAAAGCCGTTCCACGACTGCAACAGGTAGCGATTTATGGCGGACATGCCAAATACAACCAAAGACAAAAAAAAGGCTTCGCAGTTTGTGGTGTTGTGAGCGAAGGGTGCGGCCTCCTGCTCGGCCTCTTTGTCGTGAGGACCAAATCGACCAAGGAAGCGAGCGAGCAGGCGGATATGAGGGATTTCCGTGGCGTTTCATTTTCGGTGAAGAACGACACAACAGAAGACCTACGGTTGTTGTCATCTATTTTTGAAGATTTTTCTCGGTGGCTTTGGCGCTGGACTCGTATCGGATTGGCTTGAACAACTTGGCCGTCAGTCGTATTCAATTACAGACATAATATAAAATTCCTTACAAAAGAAGCAACGATTAGCACCTTATTCAATAAAGAACAAAAGTAGTCTATTAAGATATCGACGTTAATAAAACATTTGCGAAGAATTGCTTTACAAATCTGTCTTACTCAAGCCTTAGTGTTCGAAAGAGCCGCTAGTGGCGTTGCGTTAGCTCTCGTAACGCTGTACCCATAGCGGGTGGCGAACGTTCTACTAAAACTTAAAATGGTGGTTCCGCTACGCTACATATAGCGGAGGCCGTAGCGGCTAGCGGATAGCGCAGCGGTAGTGACTGACCGATCTACTAAAACATTCTAATATCAATTAACTTTCCCCACAAAATTTGGCGTAAAATTGATGTCTCGCGACCTATACACCAACTCAGTTTACAGCTAAATTTAGCGGGAAAATTCACGCCTTGTAGCCTAGACACCGATCCTGTTTTCCCGACAAGTTTAGCGGGCGAAATCGACGTCACGTGACCCATGCAACCATTCGGTTTCCTCGCTAAATTTAACCCGAAAATATACACCATGTGGCGCACCAACTCCCTCACCTCACCCTCTCTCTTCCCTTCCCACTCCTTTTCTTTCCCCACCCCTTCCCCCTGCTAGCAACACCCCCTGTAGGTGATGTTGCTCCCCAGGTGTTTCACGTTATTTCGTGCATTCCAAAATTTTAAAGATAAAAGTCGCTCTCAATTCTTTTTTTTAAATAAATGACGTAGAACCGCTTTTCACTACTTCGAAATATCTAATCCATCACTTGTTTTGTATTTGTTTTTCTTATTGAGCGGAGTTGCTTTTTATATCACTGTCACTTTGCACTCACGTCATAGAAAAGACACGGAATAGATTGCGGACATAGTAGGGAGTTTGAGGGAGCCGTTTTTGCACACCCGATACGGCATTATGAGCCTTCCGGTACAAACTGCGCATGTGCTACCGCACAAGACTCGGGCATGCGCAGTGCGTACCGGAGGGCCCATTGTACCTTCTTCGAATGTGCAAAAACGGTTCCCCAAAACACTCTAATGACGAGATAACCTTCGCACACGCCTCGAGGATGTTCGAAGCATGCTTTCTTCGTACATATGCATCCTTCGAAAGTGTCTGCAGAAAATTTTGATACGACCTATATCACAGAACCGACATACAGAAAAGAAAGACGCCTCAGAATGTGTCTTTAGACTCCATTTTGTGCATGTACTACCAGCGTGACCGCGGATGTAGAAACGCGTACAAGAGATACGCGTCTGCATACTTTTACCATTCAAGTTTTATAAGCACGAGCGTTCTAGAAATCAGGAAAAAAACAACTTACATCCCGAAAGCAACAAAGTTTCCCGGAAGTTCATTCCATAAATCTACACTCTACACAAAAAAAAATGCGACTTTGGTTAAATATATTTATACGAGCATTAACAGCATTCAGCACTTTCGGGTGCTGTGAGCTCTCTGAGCGGTATCATTTCGACTGCACATACGTATTTGAAAGTTGAGATTTTGTCGAAAGGTGATAGTAATAAAAAATATAAATAAAATAAAGAGCCGTTCTTTTTTTTGTGTGTGTATGTGTGTTTTTTTTAAAGAGCTGCGTATCTGCCAGCTTTTCCAGCACCGTAACCAACATCATCGTCCTAAACATAGAAAAAAAATAAACTGCCGCAAGCGATTTTTTTAACGCTCTCTTTAGAGTGATACTTGCCAGGGTTCCCAAAATTTGCCCGCGTACTTCAGTGCCGGCATTAGATTCACGTGCGAGATGTCTAACCTAAGACACGGTTCCAAACGGATTTCATCGTGGATTCCGGAGATATTTGTTGCTTATTTCGTTACATGATCCGTCCGTGTGTTTCACTTCTTGATCGGCAGTGCAAATCACAATCGAATACCTAGGGCTATCCCTTTAGTAAGCTATACGCCATCTACGGCGTCTATGATACAGTCACACACAGGATGGGGAGGGCAGGACAGGTCTTTCGGACGGCCGGCCTCCAGAACGCGTTCCTTGCCTTGCACGGTGCTTTGCCTGCCAGTGCACGCTCGATGCTCACGAGGCACCCATGAGTCCATCCAGTGTAGGAAAGCTCCCGCGGGAAGCGCGGCAACGGAAAGACCACCCAGCCATTGTGATTCTCTCGGTGATCGTAGCTCACAGTCGAAAAGTGTTTTTTTTCTTAATTATACACACTACAAATTGTGTGATCAGAGATGCAATGTCGTTTAGCTTGATCTGGTCCTCTACCGGACAAACAGGAGCATAAAAGCCGAAATCATCTGCAAAAATCGTTCTTCGCGGTCATCCATTGCTGCTGACAAGAGTACAAACTACATTCATTGGCAGCGTAAGAAGACTAGTGTGCACCAAATCTATTACAAAATATGCATCGAGCACCTTTGATTTTTTTTCTCTTTTGTGAAACATCCTGGGAGATAACCATAGTTTTATTTAACCCGAGACTGGGGTATTTCGGAAAAAAGACGAGAAGAAAAGACGTCGCCTCCTTGTGGCATCTTTTCTTCTCGTCCCTTTTCCGAAATACCCCAGTCTCGGGTTAAACTAAAACTATGGTTAACTTCCACCAGCTCGCCCGCACCCTTACAATTTTTTTATCCTGGGAGACAATTTTCGCGTGTTTCAAATTTTGTTTTTCACGCATGTATTCTAGCCCTTACCCCCGGTAACCCAGGTTCAGCTAAACGTGTCGTCCACGGCTTCCACAGGGATGGAAAAGAATAAAGAGCTATAAATAGCTTCACGGGTCATATTTCTGGACTACGAACAAAAATCAATGAGGCCACGAGCGGGTCCGCTTTCCTCGGCCCCACGACATTCGCATTGTTGTAGCCTCCCCACGATTTCGTCCGCGAATCATAACCTCCTTCCCACCATCTTTCTTTTTCTTCTTCTGGAACGACATCGCGAGCTCGCCGCAACAATAACCATTCTTATCCCCTGCGGTCATCGCGTAGGTAAGACTCCTCGTGCGGACGCAACATCACGGCATCAGAAATAAACATCACGCGGCGGAGACGGTTCAAGGGCCCGCTCCTCCTAAAAGTGTGTCAATGCGACGACGGGATACGCCGGGCGCGTCAATTTATTCACGCCAGAAGGATCATTCAGTTCATCGGGCGTTGACGCGTGTCCGCTGGGATTGTAAAATGGCTTCGATTTTTTTGTTTTTTTACTTTTATTTGGGCGATGACGTGCCGTGCCCTAGCAGAGATATGATTTCACGCTGCGTATCCGCGACCCTATGATGTCATCGGCACGCGCCGCTACGAACACGCCCTCTCCCACATTGATGTATTATGTCACCAGCTGTCCACGCACCAACACGCTGTGACAGCGACGCCCTTCGCAGTGGCATGACGTGACGGAGTTGCGTGGGTGCATATACGTGGTTTGCAAGTGACGCATCATCGCACCATGGGAGATGGCACTGATGTGTTCGTTTCTTACAACAGAGATGAATTTGGATGGTGAAACGCGTGCAAACCTACACTCTATATCCGAGGTTACGCTGCTACTACATTATGCAGAAGACAGTCCACAGTCTATCTTCTTTTTCTTTGTATGACGGTCCTATCATGTAGTAACTGTCATGTTCGAATCCTCTAAATGTATCAAGCAAACCCGCTTGGAATGTACTTGTGGCGAGTCTGCAGTATGTCTGTAACCTTGCAACACCTTGCCTTTTGTACGATGTCTGAGCAGTGTGACCATGAAGGCTTAAGGAATCCGGTGCGTCCACTTTTCAGCGAGGCACTTGATAGAGTCAATCGCTGCAATCCATACGTAAATATTTTCGGGAACGAAAAGGATGAAGGATACTTTAAACTAAATATTTACAGAATCCAATCCGCGCAGTCAGTGGCACCAATCATGTTCAATGATGCCACGAGGCTGACTTCTTTTTTCTTGGAGGCGGGGGGTTTATTAGCCCCGAGAGCGAACACAAGCGTCGCTGCGGTCGCCGCGCCCTGATTGGGTGAGGTGTACCGTGACGTCAGGCGGAGGACTCCGCTCCGCGATCTCGCATCGGCTCGCTTCCCAGCACCGGTTTCCTGGTTTGGCGTTGTGTGCCGCAAGCTCTTCGAGGAGCTGGACCTCGTTTACCCGGTGTACAAGACGTTCAGTTAGGCCGATATTGACGTGCTTCCGTACATTTTATAAGCCTGCTTGTCCCTTTTACCTTTAAAATGGGGTTACAAATCCCGAAAGCTATCGGCGGAGGAGATTCCGCCGATGAACCTCCCCGTCCGTCCACACGACACAAGGCAATCTTGCGAGGGGTCGGTGAAGTGTTTCAGACGCTGGAATTCTGTTCTTTGCATGTTCATGATTTAGAACGATATTACATCCCGCTTTCAAGGCATTTGAAGTGGCATTTATATCATGGGCCTTTCGGGTCGTCGGCAAATTAGCTCGCGACCCCGACTCTGCGCTGCCACTCTGCATGCGCTGGTTCGCAGATGTTTTAAAGGCCCTGCGTCTGATGATCTTTGAAGTGCTCGTGGAACAGGGTTGTTTTACATAAATGTAGCTTCTTCGTGAATTAATTATATAGTTTATACACCTATGCAAGCATATTTCTTAGAAGATGCACAATTACTGGAAATTAGTTTGTATGGTAGCAGCAAAAATGACCGAATTGCCCCCAGTTGCCTGTACGATATGTATTGAACTGCCCAAAATATGCACAGCAATAGTACCGTAATTTGGAATGTTTATACTTTTTCCTGACATTCTTTATTCCAGCCTTGGGTATTCGGAAAATACACCGTTTAGTTTGAATTGACATTTATTTCCAATTAAAAGAGACACTGATGCAGGTCCCCAAAAGCTTCCTTTGCCTCCAAACTCCCTACAGCTAGACTCTCTGACAACAGAGGAAAACAGGCGTAAAAGCAAACATTCGAACGTCTGTCCAGTGGTAGATGCAGCACTAGTATCAGAAAATGTGGAACCTGTGAAGGGTGACAGTCTGCGTGAGAAAAACTTCTGGTATTTTAGCTTCAGGACAATTCGATTTAAGTACAATCTCAATTTTAGGGCTTACGGGACTAATAACGAGCTAGACACCTTAGCTTACGTTTGTTATACATTACTTGAGGGTTGATATAAACAAGTCCACAGATACCACCCGTGTAGTCCATTGAAATACTATCCGAATCCAGCAAAGGTCAAATGCGAGCAATGTATATAATAAATGTTCCTTGTTTTTTTTTACTTTTGCCCCTGCACTTATGCTGTCTTACTTGTGATTCTCTCCCCATGGCCCAGAGTGTATTTAGCATGTTGCTTGAGCAGCATGCAGCTTTTCTGTTTCGGCGATCTTGTTTAAAAAGAGAGATATAAAAAATAGTATACATAACATGCCAATTCATTCAGACCATCAGCAGCATTTATTCTGTGAGATGTAAATCTATAGTGATGCTCCTGCAATTGTGGCCATATTTCTTTATTTTCATATACCAGCTGTGATTCATGCGTTGCCTGCCCTGTCAACCAGGCTTAAAATGTTGGTTGAAGTTTCGCCTGCAGCTACAGGCCATACCTCAATAAAGCCACATATAAAAATCTACACTTCCTACGAAAAACACGCCAAAAAAATTAAATGGAAACGAGCGCGCCGACAGCTAGCGTCATCACAGCCTCCGCAGGGCAAGCGGGGCGAGTCGGGGAAAAATTCGCTCCTCGCCGTGACGTCACCCCAGTTCGCCGTAAGGGGGCGCCACGCGAACTTCTCGGGGCTAATAAAGAACGAAGCGGAGGCTCCTCCCACCTCTTTCCACTTTAGTAGAGCGAACGCTGTAGATGAGGCGACCTCCTCTCCACCGTTCGCTCCGCTGAACTGCAAAGGGGTGCGAGGAGCTTCAACTTCGTTCTTGAGTGTGCGAACAATGGTTCGAACCGAATATCACTGCACCATGTATAACCTTCGTAGTGCTTGAAAAACACGCGAAATATCGTCTCTCTTTACACTGTTGAAGATACGAATGACGAAAGAAGCGGACGAACTTGCTCTCCGCACTGGTCCCAGAGGGGCAACAAATGACGTCACAAAAGTCAGTGTCATGCCGTCGAATGTCGCGAAATGGTGACGAATGCTAGCGAAAAGAACGAGCGAAGGCGAGCGTCGCTGTCATCGCGGCGTCTCAACTCCTGGCTGCCGATGCTTCAGTGGTCTGTCAACCTGGAGCATAGCCTGACAGTTCGACGGCGGAGCCATAGATTGCCCGGTCGCAGATTTGGAGCGCGAGAATCTGGCACCAGAGAGCATCAAAGAGGCATTTTCCGGGAAACCTGGACGAATCGCTTTTCTGGATTTGACGACTGCACCTAACGATTATTGCTTGTACCAATGTTTCTTTTAGTAGGGGATAGAGTCGAATGGTGTCGAAACACACTTTATCTTTTATTAGACTTCCGAGGAGGGGATAGCATACTGTGAACCTTAATAAATGCTGAGGTGGTCACCGGCCAAATGAATAACTCTCATATGTAGGGTATATATAAGGCGGTGATGTAGCCAAGGGAAGTGTGATTAGTTTGTTGTGAGTGGTTTATGATTGGTGTGTTCGTTCCCTTTATGTGCATCGTTTCCTCCATGTCCCATTCTATAACAGATTATAACTAGGGCTCCGTGTTTTCGGATAAATCCGGAAAACTCCGAAAAACACTCGCCCGTAAAATATTGGGCAAATTATCTGTCAAATCTCGGACCGTTGTCAAAAGGGGTCTTGCCGCTTGTCTCTTCAAGGTTGATTCAGGGCAACAGGTCGTTCGTTGTACATTCAGGTCACGACAAAAGCCACTCCTTTGGTTTCCAGTTTGGGCCATGCGATTTGTGATTTAGAGAAAGGAAAGGGTATGTCTTAGTAACAGTGAAAGCTATGGACCAATCCTAGACCGCGCGGCCGCGGGCTTGATTGATGGAATAGGATGGGATGACTACGAGCTTCCTAGCGACTGCCTCCGGGAGTTTATTGATTTTAAGGTATCGGCGTTTATCGAAGCGCCACTTCTGTGTGACTTTTGTCGTGGATAAATTAGTATTGCCAATGGCAATGGCACCGCCGCCAAATTCAACTGAAGATATTTCAATTGATACAAGCGCGTTTTATTTTTTATCTGTCATACGTTTACATTCGGTTATTATTTATTTCTTTATTTTTAATAGGAAACACAGCGAAATTAAACTCCGAATTTTGAAGAATTGATATAAACTCCGATAAACAATGAATGTTCGGCAAAAAATAAACTACGAAAAACACCCTCCGAATTTGACGAAAAATAAACTCCGAAAACACGGAGCCCTAATTATAACATAAAATTGCCAACAAGTTGCAATTTTTTTTAAACGCAGTTGCAAAATATTTGATTTAAGCATAGTCGCGAAAATTATATATGAACTCAGTTGTAAAATTCTATTGAAACTCCATTACAGAAATTCGATTGAAACACTATTGCTGAAAAAATTTAATTGAAATGCAGTTGATAAAATTTAATGAAAACTCGGTAGCCAATATCCTTTAACGGTTGAGTAGGAACTCATAAGAAAATACCTATTGAGTTTCAATTAAAACTCAGCGCGCTGCATCGAGTGAATCCTTTACACTCTCAAATTAAACTTGCTTCGTTTTGTTTTGTAAGGGCTTGCTCAATGTCGGAGTCTGAGCAAGCGACCAAAGAAGAATTTAATTTTAACAAACGGCGCCAGGATCCTTGGCGAAACGTACGATCAACCCCTCATTCATCCGGTGGCGTCGAAACATTTTATGCCTCTTCCAGGCTTCCTAGTTGAACTTGATGACCACTGAAACATTGCATTGAGCAATCTTAAAAGAAGCATAAGTTTCGTCAGTTAAAAAGTGAACAGAAAATAAACGACTTATATGGGAAGGCGTGAATATTGAAAAGGACGGACGAGAGGCAGAGGACATTAGCTTTACAAAGATCTGCGTTCTGGTTAACTGCAGAGGCATAATGAGGATGGGATGAGCTTCGTAAAGGTCCAGTGAACACTTCGTTAACGATGCATTAGAGAGTACCCTCATTAATTGTAGCGCAAATCGCCTCTTTTCACACCCTTACTGTCTTTGTGAATTTATGTATTCTGAAAGAGGGTTGTTGAAACAAACATACCAAAGCGTGTTGACCACTCTTTTCTTTTTCTAAAGGTTGACACAACCTGGAAGTAAAGCGGGTACAGCCGTGTCGTACTACAGGCTTAAAAGGGTATCCATACTAAGCAATCAAATGATTAGACTTTTCAGCAAAGTACTTGAGAGGCAAGTCGCAACAATCTGCGGACGGAGCTCAGCATAGTACGAGGATGAAAGTAGTTTAAACCATAAAAAAGGAGAAGGAAAAAACCTGCGCTGTGAAACAACGTGGTTCAACGTCATGCTCCGTTTTACAACGCGAAGATTTCTTTTTTTATGTTTAAACATTTTTGCATTTACGTCACTCGTCGAGCTGCCTTCCTAGATTTCGAGGATTGGCTCTTCCGAATTCCTCGCGTTACGGTAGACGCTTCAGGGCTGGCTTGATAGAACAGCGTCTCAGCCTAGACTGGGTCAAAGAACTCACTGCAAAGGTTGGGGCGCGCGAGCGTTTTGAGACGCGGTTCGAGCCCCTCTCACCTCGTGCACTAGCTTTGGCAGCGCTTTCTTCCCCCCCCCCTGTCTCAGCTAAGACTCTGTTTCTAGCAAGCCGGCCCAGATTTCTAAAGGTGTTTGATTAGATATGACAGGTTCCACTGTGTGGGTTTGAATTTACCTGGTATAAATGCATGCCTTTGAAAACGTGTTCGATTGTATTTAGCGTGAGCTACCTGCACACGTCGGCTGCAGGTTGAAGTTTGGCTCACATGAATATTCTGGGTTAAGGTGCTCTGGTTCGGTTCTCATCCTTGCTGCCTATGAAGTGAGGACGAGAATGAGACGAGGGCGCGTTGACGTCAGGAACGCCTAGAGTGCCTTCATACACACGCGCTTTTGCTGTAAGTGGTGACATCTCAGTCATTTTCAGCTCAATCGTTTTTTGCTGCATTTTGGAGCGCGCGCAATCCGGTGTCACTCAGCTCGAGACGCGTAGCTTCAGCTAATGCATAGACGCCATTTTGCCGCCCAGGTCACGCACCAAGTGCGCGAGAGCGTCACGCGCTAGCACATTCAGGGCACACAATGGATGTCTTCACTCCTGAGACAGAGCAGACATGCAGGCACCCTAAGAAATGCCTGGTTCTCACTGGGCCAGGCTTGCTCAGAAACAGTCTTAGCTGGAGACTGAGGTAAAGAAAGCACTGCCAAAGCCAGCGCACACGAGCTGAGCGTATTGGCCAAGCGGGACTCGAACCGCGTCTCAAGACGCTCGCGCGCCCCAGCCTTCGCAGTGCTTCCTTTCACCTAGTCTCATATGAGACGCTGTTTCAGCTAGCCGCGGCCCTGAAGCGTCTACCTTGATGCAAGGCATTGGGGAAGGCGAATGTTCGCAATCTAGGGAGGCAGCTCGGCGAGTGACGTAAATGCAAATATGTGTAGACTTAAAAAAAAACAAAAAAAACGGATTAATACGTTTTCGTACCACGTGGTTTCAACGACCCTCTTTCTGGATAGATACATTCACGAAGACAGCAAGAGCGGAAACGGGACCCTTTGCGCAATAATTAATGAGGGTGCACTCTAATGCATCGCAATCGAAGTACTCACTGGACATGTATGAAGCTCATCTAATCTTCATTATGCATCTGTATTAAAAGAGTATGCAGAGCTTTGTAAAGCTATTGTTCTCTGCCTCTCGTCTGCCTTCTTGAATGTTTACGCTTTCGCATAACAGTAATTTTTTTGTTTAATTGATGAAAAAAATCGTTTTCTTTATATTGCTCAATGCGATGTTTCATTGGTCGTCAACTTCAATAAGAAAGCCCGGAAAGGATATCTGGTGAATGTCGGGTTAATTGAACGTTTCGTCAGGAATCCTGACGCCGTGTGTTGCAATTGCATCCCTTTTTGGTCGCTTTCTGAGATCCGACATTGAACAAAACTTTGATAATAGTGATGCAAGGTTCTCCGCGGCATCTATTATCACATTGCATCAGTGTACTGTGGGTATTCACTGGACGCCATTTACGAGGTCGTTCTTCGCCTTTACCTACTATCTGTGTTATGAACTAAACACATGCATTTATATTGGGGCATTATTTTATACGCTGCAAGAAATAGTTATCGCAAAAACGTGGCGATGATAATGCAATTAATGCACACGTGCAAGCGAGCTGGACAAGAATGACGATGATAATCCCTGGAAAAAGGGATCAAGGGAGATTTGTGTTTGTCCATTATACCCCTTGATCCCCTTCTCCAGGGATTATTATCGTCACAAAAATGTGGTTCTTAAAAAAGTGTATGTTTTGTCGATATAACAACAACAAAGTTCAAATGTACATTAGAATTAAATTTATGACACTCCGCATAAAGCCAGCCGTACTTGTTTCACTGCGATTCTTGAGACCGACACAAATATAGGCAGTTGCAAAATGTTGTTTTGGAAAAGCAAGGCGGTTTGTAAAGACTATGCTGCCTGGAGACCCATATTAGGTTGAACTCTGCACCGAAAGCCTGGGCTAATTACGAAATCCAGATAACGCTTAAAACGACGTCCACGCAACCTCCTTGAAATTACGACCTTTGTCCATGAGCGTGATGATTTGACACAACCCCCCCCCCCCCCGCTATTTTTCTCAATTTTTTCCAGGCCAAAAATTATCATATCAGAAGACTACCGAATAAATAGTTTGCTACAGCGTCACGTATAGTTTTATTGAAGTCAAAAAACGAAATTGCTCGTAATTGAAATTGAAGCTCGACTTGGTAGGAAGAAGAAATGTCGAGGAGGAGAGAGTTTAGAAATCACGTAACTACACTCGACCGCGTGTTTTTTCTTTTTTTCTTCGTTTTTCCGGCCGTGCGAAGCAGACGAAAAACGTGCACGTCGCACTTTGCACAAAAAACGCAAAAGTCAAGCACATTATGCTTGGTGTTCGTGCGTTTTTGAAGCTCTCACCAATTCTTGTTCGTAAGGCGTGCGATGTCTTTAGCCGGGAGAAGGGGCGACGACTCGGCGACGTCTTCGTGCTTATCAGCTTGGCGGTCGGGCGGGTCATACGCAATGAATCCTAATTGTTTTGATCGGTAAAAAGATTTTTATTGCAAAGCCAGACAGATTCGCCGGTACTGAGAGCAAACAACAGTTCTGAGGCCAGATTCATAAAAACCTCTTACCTACGACAACTTAGCTACGAAGTTCGTAAAGTTACGATCATCGTAAGATGAGGCGAAAACGGTATTCACAAACGCGTTCTTAAGTGAGAGGAGGAAAGTTACGACCTCCTAGAGAAAAACGACGACTTCCGGTGCTGTTGCTATGGCGACGGCGTCTTCGGCAACACGAACAACCAATCAGAGAGCACGGCATAGTTCGGAGCACGTGGATTTTTAATAACAAACACAGGCTAACTACTCGTTGATAGTCAGCTCGGTGTATGTCCTGTCCTGTCTATGTGCAAATGTTTAGTGTTCAAGCTGTTTCTCATAAACACGGATGGCCTTTCCACCACCACTTGTCTGGGGTTCGTGTCCGTGCAGTGATAAATCGACGCGACGATTTAAACGCTTCGTTGACTGCTACGAACTCGAACGCTACGAAGTCAACACAACTGCCATCGTTGGTAAAAGCGCCGTGCCAGTCGTTTGCAAAGCGACGTAGAGAGAAACAAACCGCCACGGCGTTTTTCGCGGCCTCGAAATGCATGAGCGAGCCGACGTTAAAAAAGATACGTTTGAACTACGAGAGTGTCAGCAAGAGTCGCGCAAATACCTGTTCACACTGGGAACGGACGCGCGCGTTTGATCGAAGTGCTGGATTACCTCTATTAGACCGCGCCTGGTAAGCGCTTCGGGGAAGATCTTATACGATTGCAACTCGATACTGACGTGACACTCGGCAAAGAAAGGTTGGACCGTCATCGCGTAGCTCGACAGTGACGTAGCGTCGTGTCAGAATAGAAATGGCATACTAATAACAAAGTGTACATACCGTGTTACGAAGGTAATCCACACGGCGTTTAATTGAGCTCTATATCACACAAAACAAGATAGAATCGATGAGAGTCCCTTTCCGACGACAGCGTTCGTCACCGCTGCCTCGGAGAACAAGGAGATGACATGGGGAAGAGATTGACCTCTGAAATTTAGTTCAGCGGTCAAACTATTCATACGGGAAGGGTCCACAAGGGTCGCGCGGGCATATTCCATTCAGCAATCTGCAGCCGGTCGTGGGCAGACGGTCTTAGCCAAGCGACCGTCGGAGCGGTCGGAGTGCCTGCTAGGCCTATTCTGTCGAGCTCGCTTGGTCGGTGGGATCGTTGCCTTTGTTGCTTTTCCCGGGTGTCTGTGGATCCAGCGTTGACGTTCGTCGTGGTCGGTTTCAAGGACTTCTTCCTTTTTTCTTGCTGCTTGAAGTCGGGACGCGGGAGAAGAGCATGTAGAAAAATAAATGTCCTTTGGTGTCGCGACCAAGTAACTGTGCGATGCTGCCGGCCATGTTGATTTGATCGTAAAAAGTGCGTAAGACAGCTTCGGAGCTGTCGTAGGATTTTGTCGTAACCTGCGCAAAAGTTACGACAATTTCGTTTCGAGAATACGGATTTTCTCTCAAATATGTCGTACGCACGTTTTTCGTCGTAAGTTCGCTTTGAGAATCCGGCCTCTGATGTAGAGGCCACATGCCCGTCGTCCGCCACGTTCGCGTAGTCTACATCATTCAGTCGTCCAGCCCGCAAGTCCTGCGATATGACGGAATGTTGAGAATCGCACAGAGAGTGCACAGAGCGCTTCCGGTTCTCTGTGCGACATTTTTTTTTCTTTTTCTTCAATCAACATATTTGCAGCTTATTAGGAGCCACAAAAAATTGTATAATATTTTTTCCAATTTTTAATATTGAGTGTGTGCTTTCGGTGACCCACGACTTTGATTATATTTGGTGTGTCCGCCTAAACCATAGAGAACGGCACATTATTACGGAGAAGAGAGTGAGCGCGACTCAAAACGGCCACTTCTTGATCGGCGGTTTTCGGACGTAAAGAAAACGAATTTCGAGCAGCAAATTCTGTTCTGGGTAGTTGGGCTCTCATATGTCATGTACAAATAAAATCCTTGGCGAGCTTCAAACTTCAAAAGCACTTTCCCTTTTAAAGAAATTTGGTTGCGATTTTCATTTATTTTTGGAAGAAACAAGTTATCGTATACATTCTTTTTTGATAATCATTGCACCCAGTGCCTTAAAAAGAGCAAATTAGATCATTTCTTTAGGCCCTTTTAAGTGTATTGTTATGCACCACGTGCACTCAAGAACGTTGGTTTGTTTTTGCATGTGCATTGCATTTAAAACGCAAAAACAACCTATGATAATACTAAGTCCAGATTTAGGAAAATGAGATATAGCACTATAAACTGTGAAAATTTCACTCAGTTACCTCAAATATTAAAGAAAAACGTTTTCTCCGGCGCTTATCTGCTTAATTGCATTAGTCTATTTTTCAGCCGGCAGTTCACTGCAGCACGCGCACATGAACAGCTCCGGTGGCTCATTTTTTTAAATAGTTTCCGGCAGCACTCGCGCACTTTTATGACCAGGAGTAATTTGGCCTAAACCATAACTGTGTTGAAAGTTTCCAGATAGCGAGAGCTGACGTTTATTCCTTAAAAACGGCACGTGGTTTGGAAGCTGCGCAGTGTGATCGTCCCTGCTCTATACCAATGCGGTACCATATTGCATTATATGGATTATCCGAGAATTCAGCAGTTTCCATGGTCACTTTAAATATCGGTGCCGATTGACTCTAAAAGTACGGCATTGAAACAAACATGTACAGCGCGGGCGAAATGGATTGAACGCACTTTAAACTGGCCGTATAACTGGGATTCTTAACTCATGTCGCGCTGGGATTTACTACATGATTTTGCCCTCCTCCTCCTCCTCCGACGAACACGTAGCTACAACAGTGTTGAAGCTAAAAAAAAAAAACACTCTTGTTTTGTTGAAATCTTTGTCCTGTCCTCGTCCTTTGACCTTTTGTGTTTAAGTTGTTTACCCAACCAGCACAACAGTTAATGTTAAAGCAATGTCAGCTTGTGGGTGATCGTAGTATCGGTCCAGTGTCCTTGTTCTTTACGAGTGTGGCCATATTCCTGACCAGTTCTCTTTCTTTCCCGTCCTTCTCGGCAGAGTTGCATTGCGGATACCCTTGGGTTCCTGCCCACTGCAGCGTGACCTACTCGAAGGACGACCTGAGTGTCGGCACCGTGGCCACGTACACCTGCGACCCCGGTTACGAACTCTTGGGACCCGGCAGGAGGGCGTGCTCGGGCAACGGGACATGGACGCCTCCCAACATTCCCTTCTGCGGTGAGTGAGCGCCGTGCCATTGTGTACCGCTTCCACCAGACCTTGACCGCGCTCTAGCGCTCTAAGAATGAGCCCACCGCAAATGACACTGTGCGTGTACCAAACTGCAGTGTAGGGATCACGTTCGAAAATTGAAAAGAAATAACCCCTTGCAAATTTAAAGTCGCCGTCATACAGCATTTATACATACAAACTGTAATTTTTTTTTAACGAGGGGTAAAATGGGTTTTTTTGTTCTAAGTTAGTAAGAGGGGAGAAATCAAGTACTTAATTTTTTTTTTCATTTTGTTTCTTCTTTTTTTTGTACATTTAGCAGCAAATATTTATTGTTAACAATAAAGAGTATTGTTGAGTTTAAGGTGAATATATTCTTTTCGCTACCAAGTTAATAAAGTACAACAAGAGAACATTCTAACATGATACAAACGCTCACATGGTCTTTTCTACATTTTATAAAGCCTCGTTACTTATATAATCGTCTGCGTGCGTCGCATATATCAGTCTTCATACTAGACCGGTCCGCTTTTTGAACATATCTGAATTCAAATAACGCTCTCTCAACATCACATCGTTTACAATGCACAACATAATCACTGGTATCTGCTGTTCTTCTAGAATCACAGTCGGTCATCCTTTTTTTCCCGCTACTCGAAATCGAAAAGGAAGAGTGGCAGAAGCCAAATCCCAAGGGACATAAAAACGACATTATTCAACTAGCGGCTAGATCTGTCACTGTAGTTCAATAACGTCAACAAAATACGGCGTCTTTTCCAAAGTCTGGTGCTAGCGTACTTGTCCCTACCAAACTTTGGTTTCGTATAAAGTACAATAGAAGCAGAGAAATTCAGAAACTAGTGGAATTCATGTTTCAAATTCAGGAAAATATCGAGTTTAAAACACTTAAGGAAAGAAAAAATAATAATGTTCGCGGCGTAAATATCTGGAAATATCGCGTTTTACCCGAGAACGAAGGATCTACGTTACAAACTGTGAGGGAAAAAAAACAACAAACAAACAACAATGACAAAAAAACCGTATATACTGTGAACGTCTAAATTTTCGCAGAGGACCTAATTTTCGCGAATTTCGCGAATCGCCTACAAACGCGAAAAATACGTTCCGCGAACAATTCGGGCAATATGTGAACGCTACGGAAGCTACACTCGATTCGCGAAAATTAGAACCCGCGAATAATTTCAAATTTTCAGCTTTTGGCCCGATTCGCGAAAATTTGAGCCCGCGAAAATTAAGTCGTTTACAGTATATATATATATATATATATATATATGTATATATATACGGTTTTTTATATGTTTTTTATATAAACCGTATATATATATATTTTTTTTGATGGTTCAAAAAATTTTGCATCGCCCAATGCTCATTTTTCGTCAAGATGTAGCGCGAGCGATCCCAGCCAGATGCTCAAGTTTTTCTGAATAAACGATTATCTTATTCAAAAGCTTGCATGATTTTCTAAAATATTTCAGTAGGAAAATACGCGCCCGACGGAGCGCCTCGAATTCACGGCGCTGTATATGGCGCCAGTTACAAAAAAAAAAGAAAAAGTTCCGATTGAAATTTTTTTGAGAAACTCACACGTAGCTTTTAAATAAAGTAACGCTTCGTACTTCAAATTTGGCATCTGGTTCGCACCGCTTGCGCAACAGTTGTGCGGAAAATGAGCGTCATGGCGATGCGTAGATTATTTTTTTAATAAAAGATTATGATGTTTATTTTCATTTTTTGGTTTGGTTGGGGGGGGGGTGAGGAAGCAGACGTTGCATATTATGATACTATCAAAAACGGTTATGTTTGCTGCAGACATGACGACAGAATTATTTGCGGACATGCCCCAAGTACGTTCGACGCGTGCTTGCTTTATACATATATGCTTGGAACATGTGGGCAGAGAGTTTTTGCAGGACCAATATGTGACCGACATGCGAGGTAGAAATAGGCCTCGTTTAGAGTCTGCGCACTGTCTTTTGTACGCAGTATTAGCAGTGGGACCGAGGCTTCAGAGTTGCACTCGACGCCTTGGTTCTAACTCGTAGAAGCTTGTTTTTGACGGCATATCGTTTCCAGGGCTTTAGCCAATACTGGAGAGAGGAGAGGAGGAAACCTCCTCCTCTCTCCAGCGTTCCGTCCGCTTCCTCCTCCCCGGCTTTCCTTTCCCTTGCCTTACCTTCTTGAGTTACAAGGGGCGATAATAAACTCGCAGCGATAGAAACGCACGGGCGGTACTGTCTCTACGAAAAAGGGAGGGGGGGGGGGGAGGGGGCAAAAGGATTCTTTCCGGGTTCCCACCACCTCCATAGAATTTGACCGATGAAAATAGTTAATCGCGTGGAGATTTCGAACGTTACTATTTTTGCGTTTTTTGGCGCGTTGTACATAGTTTTTTGACACAATCGTTGTACATTTGGGTGTAGGAGGCGTAAATGGCGCGTATTATTCGAAGATGCCGTCTGGCAGTACCCCATGGTGTCTGCTCTAATGCCTAGATTCAAAGAGGGGCGAATCACGACCTTTGATGAGAATCTTAATAGGGAAATCGGCCACCCATGAGTGCAATATATTTTTTAGGATGCTTAGGGTTCGTAGATTGAGTTATAAGCTTAAGATGAAAACGCGTACAGACCGACACGCTATTTACAAACGAGGCGGCATTTGCCAACACGAGATGTCGGCACTGCGCAAGCGCATAATCCGGATTCGCGTGAAGCGAAGCGTATATTCTGTACTTTCTTTACGCATAATTCTTTCGCCGTGGCTTTTACCATACTTTTTGGCAATGACATAAGCTACCACTTCTCATTAAAAGTACGTAGAATTGATCGTGCTTGCTCTGCAAAGACGTCTACTCTAGTTGTCCGCATATCCATGTAGGATGGTGCCAGGAGCGCGTCCTTCATGGGTGTGTTCTAGCGTTCCATTTCGTCCATACATAAAAAGTGGTCCCGAAGTAGCAACACGTGACGTCATATATGCGGGAGTGCCACGCTGTCGGATGTCGCGATCCTGGCGGTTGGTCATAGAAATTCTGTCGAAAACAACGAGCGAACGCGAGTGTCGCTGCGCTGCGTTGCGGCGTCCCACCTTCTGACTTCCCGAGCTTCCATGGACTGTCGCACTGGAGAGCGACCTGCAGCAGAACAGGCGTCTGCAACATCCACCATCGCTGCTGGGACGCCGCCAGATCGCGGACGGCGAGAACATGACACTTCAATGACGTCACCAGGCGAAAAACAAAAACGAGATACCAATCTTTTTTTTTTTTTGACGCGATAAAACACACCAGGCAAAGCAAGACTACCTGTTGCGATTGTGCCAGTCACTTCTTACGTCGGAAGCATTACAAGCAAGCGATCATAACGCACTCAGTTGCACTCGGACGGAAATGTGCGAAACGGTCTTTAGCTTCTTCGAGGCTAACACTGTTTAGCCCTAAGGGATCGGTCGGTTTTTGTCGGCATTGGAGAAAGTAATTCTCAGGTTTCAAGGTAGTAGCTCTGAAGATGCCAAGCTTCTAAGATGCTTTTGACGGATAACAACATTGAAGTTTTATCCCTCTTCAAAATTAGTAATGACAGATAATATATATTTCTTATCTTGGTGACATTCAAGGAACTTGAGTCAATCATACATTTTGCATAAAATACAAACTCCCGAAGCAAATACGATATAGCCCGGTTAAACAGTAAACAAAGTTGACAAGAAGGTGCTCGTCATTCAGCCCCGGGTAGCGCGCTCTCCCCCGTCAGATCAAGGTTAACATTGTCTAGGAAATGTGTTATGTTTGTGGGTGAAACGTACAGTCGGCCGTAAAAAAGATTGACACAAGTGATTCGTGGCCGGCGGTAAACATAAACGAGGCAAAATCATGTTTTCTACGAAAAAGACGTAATAAAGGGCGAGCCGTGCGCCCGATTCCGGACAGTTCCGAGTATCAAACCTGCGAGCGTTCTCACGAGAATGCGTCCCACAAGGATCACGTCCTCAGTGCCCGACGTAATTTGATTTTGTTCTTGCACCAGGCAGTGCAATTCACACTTGAGCACAACTTGAGGTTCAACACCTGTGTACGCGCTCGTTCGTTCACCGCAAGCGTTTGTGGTATCCTCGTTGGTCTAAACTAAAACGCAACTCCCGACAGAACACAATAGGGAATTGTAGTAGACCGTTTCCGCAGCTCGCTAAGCACCCGGATAGTGCTCCGTAATCCCCCACAAGACCTTGAACTATGAAGATAAGGCTGGCGGCGGGCATGCGCAGGTGCGGCGTTTTCTTCCGGGATAACGTAGCGGGAGGAGAAAACGGTCTACTACAATTCCCTAATGAAATCAGTATGCTACGGATGCACGTTAAAAATAAAACCAGGTGGGAAGTCGGGCTGCACTGGCGGCTTCTTCTCTACCTTGCCGACACAATCACCCCGATTTTCACGGCGCAATAACTTCAAGCCGACTTAAATCATCTCCTCAACCAGTCTGACTTTTTGACACACTTTAGAAACAAAGTGGCATCCACAAGAAACCAACCTTAGCCGACACTCGACTCAACTACAAATAGCAATAAGAAAACCGCTAGGTACGACAGGGTCATGACAGGGCAGACAAGCGCACGGTGCGTTGATCTAGCAGCGGAAGAAAAAGAACAACTAAAATCAGGGATCAGATTCTGCTGATCCACAAGACCCATCCAACCTTTCGGTCTGGAATAGAAGACAAGAGGGACCTAGCCTCGTCTCCTGGAAGGCACGACTGCGCCGCCCTTTCTTCGTATCTCTTTTTCTGATCACAACGCACGAACTTGACGTCGACTTGGAGGGTGCTCGCGCGAGGAATCAACGAACAAGAGTGGCAACAGCAGCCAGCGGCGTCGGCTGTCCATCAGCTGACTGCGCTTCGAGCCTTCGGGATCATTGCTTCTTGCTCCTTCTGAGGGCGGAAGTCAGGCGAGAACCGTTCCCGTGTACGCTCGACATGTTACGGGTCCGGTTTTGGGCCAAGTTAACCGTCGTTTCTCCGTCTTTTTTTTTCACTTTTTTTTTAAATGTATGTTTTTCCGGAGTACGTCTGTACAAGATCGGTACAGTCTAAAAATGTGGGATGTCAATGTCTTGTGGAAAACCCCGACTGCACAGGTAACATAATGTACACCTAAAATAAAGAGGTAGTTGATGTGACAAAAGAAACGAACTCACTTTACGTAATTAGTGAATATTAGTTCATCTGTCCTATAGAAATCTTTAAGATTAACAAGTGTATGTGTCATGGGAAATAATGAGAGAAGATTATACCTCAGACCTTGATTTCTTCTCACCATACGCAATCAGTCGAAAATTCAGAGTAGTTACGCATTGTCATTGTTGTCCTCGCAAGTTCTTCGACAGTATGGCTTCCCACAGTTTACTAACCTAACGGATCGTTCCGAGGGGCCTGCATAAAATTCAGGTTATTAGCATGAATAAAAAGCTGCGATCACGAGTGTGTGCAGTGATCTTAGTCCATCTCCACTGATACATCGCTTAAGGATACGCACTATTCCCATCGACTGATGAGCTAGTCAGGAGTTTCCTTCAATATTTCCCTGTGCCTATTTTGCGCTCAAGAACAAAATCTCCCAGGAGCGCGCCATTGTAACAGCAATGACGCCAATCATCCCCTTCCCCGACGATTACTTCATCTTTTTTAGGCTTTGCTGAATCCGCATGCTTCAACTGGTCGGTTTGCTTCTTCGCTGGTTTTGCATGGGCGTGAGCATTCGCGGAAACCATCGGGCTTGGGTCGTTATTATGGGAAACCCATTAGTCAGGTTCCAATCCTTTGTGAGAGAACCATTTGGAACACACAGAGGCTACAGTGATGGGAAGTTCTACCGCAAGGCTACTTTTGCCAATATATTTTTTTGTCGCCAATATCACGAAATTTATTAACGTTTGCCATATACAATGATATTCTTCATTGCATCTTTATGAAGGTCAACTGAAAAAGTAGCGTCAACTTTGCAAAACATTGCTAACTTCGTTTTTGTAAAAAAAAAGAAGAAAAGAATAACTTTTCTTGAAAATTTTAACGAGGGAGGTCGACGCCCACGACTGATTAGATCCGGCAGTGGAGTATGGTAGTCTTATCGAGAGATGACCATGAGTCCGTGACCTAACGCGTTGCAACCGGCAATCGCCCCGATGGCTGCGATCAATCAGCTTGCAGATTGCCGTCGCCTAACACTAAAAGACAAAAAAAAACGCAATTGTCCAAATTTTTTAAATGCTTGCCGCGCACCCGTGTCCTCTGCCTTTAAAGTCCACTTGAGTCCGTGGAGTGTATTCTACCTTCTTCTATTTCAGTGATCTATGGCGCTACCTCTCGATAACACGAATACACCCGGATGCCGTCTTGATTCTTTTGCGTCAGCGGCCGTTGTTTTACATTTTCAAGGCTGTTGATCAAATTGTTCTACTGAAGCAGATAAGCAGATATGTCGTAAATTTTAGAAGGCAGAGCTGACCATACCAATCCGCCTTTTATAAGAAAAGTAATGCTGGCTAAGTACGGAAGCCGTTTTCTTTGGCTCATTTAACAGTCAACCTAGGAATCTATGCCACCTTATAAAGTCTACCAACCAAATGTCTCTTGCGTTGCTTTTTTTTTTCTTTTTGACAGCTTATCATTCGTATACACGAACTCATCTCTGTGACGTCACGGCGCGGTGGTGGCGCGTCGGTCGCACTTCCGGTCTGGGGCTGTGGGCAGAAGTCCCCATGCCAGACGTGTATTCCTGCGTTGTTTTGAAAGGAACCAGACAAAAACCTGCCTTCTCGTCAAAACGCCGCGCCTGGGGCCGTACCAAAAGTGTCGAGAAAGGTTTGAAGGTCAGTTTTCACGTGCTCGGTTCGTCCGAGAATCTGGATATGTGCCATGAAAAGGGAAAAGCAGACGCCGTCGGACAACGATTGCTTGGGCGGGAAGCACTTTGGGTTGAATTCACGGATACTTGTGGTCATCAGATTTATTTGTTTTGTTCCAACATGAGCGCCAGAAAACCGTCAAGTTGTGCGGACCGCCTGCGGACTACGTTCAGTGCGCTTCAAGTTCAAACGGCCGCCTGATTGTTCGAACTGTCGTCTGCTCTTTCAAACGTTTCTGCTTGTCGTCTGCTCTCTTAGACGACGCCGGTCCGTAGACCAAGTGTTGGCCCGGTACTTGCGATAAGAAGTAAGTGCAGGCCTCAAAAGACTTAAATTTGAAGGTTGGTAAGCAGGCTCGATGAAAACAGTAGATACAAGGAAATGTTGATCATTGTTACCAGTGGCCCTCACCGACTTGTTATGCCTAATTCAGTTGGTCCGATTCTGCTTGCGATTTTCAGTATCGACGTCGACCATCTCAGCTACGGTTCACGCTTTTGCAGCCCGAGCGGCGTCGCGACTGAAAATTCCGAGCGAAATCTCATCATGCGAATCAGGCTTTAGCGTACATTCTGCGGCGTCCACGCGGAATGAATCGCCGCATGTCACATTATTCCCGCGAAGTTTTGCGGTGTAACGAGCCTCGGTAATTTCGCTGACGCCGCTCAAGATAGTCAGACATCGCCAGGAAGACGTAGAACCAACAATTCGAACGCGAAAAAGGGCAGGGGGACTCACACTGACGCCGACAACATCGCATTTCAATGGTGTGTTTATGGGCGACGGCGAGTTTCTGCCCACACCCCCATCGCGCATGCGCGGCGCCGGTGGCGTCCGCTAGGGACGCTCCAGGCGCTCCGGTTTGTTTGTAAACATGAGTTGGTGTATAGACAAAAGTGATTGAAATAAAACCCCGTGTACATCACAGTCGCGCTAAAGGACGCTTTTAGATTCCCCCAGCTCACTCTCAGCAGTAGCAAGGCCGACGTCAATGGCCTCGCTCCCTGTCACAGTTCAGCGAGCACTCGACTCGCGTAACAACAACAACCGCCAACAAAACAAAAACAAGAAAACCACGACATCAATAACAACAGACGAGGTGTGCGTGCCGCCGCCGCCTTTGTCTCTCTGAGTTCTCTCCGCTAATCAAGCCATGTCCTCGGGGCATGGCGTCGCCGCAGACAGCCATTACGTCATCAGAAACACGCATGGCGTCGACGCAGACAACCATGATGTCACCGGAGACAGCAATGACGTCACAGAACTCGTTCCGTCCGTCTGCAGCCGCGATGTGCCGTGAAGCGTTTTGGCGTGTTGTCTCCCGGAGACCACCCTTGCGGAGCCGTCCGTCTGACTCTTCGTTTGTTCTCTCGGGGTCTTTTCGTGCGGAAGGCCGGAAATTGGAACGCACGCCTACGGAGAATAAAAGAGCACAGACGGATATCAAAGCGAACTGGCCTCAAATAGCTCTTTTTATCTCTCTTCGGCGGCAGATCGCAATTTAAAGTTCCTCGCTCCTGAACAGTTAAAAAGAAAAAAAAAGAAAAGGAAAAAGAGACGGTAAACTTTTGTGAGAATGCGTTTTTTTTTTCTGTCTCGATCTTTTGCCATTGTGATCAAAGAAAATGGGCGAATGACCCCGGGAGTCATGCGCTCCAGACAGAACTTGCTCTTGGCTACCTAATCTTTCCCATTAACTTCGCGTGGGGATTTAGTTAAAACATTTTGCGGGTTTTCGAGATTTCATGAAATAAACAATGGAAGCTTCAACTATTTAAGGACGGAACGAGCGGGGTGGCATAGGATAATTAAACTTGAGGAAGAAAACGAGAAAGACGGACAACCACAAACTTCCATGTTTGTGGTAGTCCGTTCTTTCTCGTTTTCTTCCTCAAGTTTAATTTCAACTATTTGTAAGTGAATTTACATGCCCACTTGTTTGATAATATAGTCACTGACGGAATAAGAACGGTAGGGAGGTTTTTCAGTTGTCCAAATTCCAACGAGAACTTATTACCTTTGATTACAATTGAACGTCACGTGAGCCAAAGGCCACGAGCACGTCCTGGAAATCAAGCATTGGAAAGGAAGGTCCTGCCGTTCTCACGTTCTCGGTGATTTTGATATGGAGGGCAAAACACTTTGTTGATTAAAACAACATGCTTTCTAATTGAAGGGTAGCAAATTGGAAATAAATTTATATTAATTATACCATAATTCTTTAAGTAGAAACGCGACGAACACCGAGTACAAAGAAATAACTAAACAAAAGTAGAGAGCGACGTAGAAGTCTCATTAATGGGGGTCTTTATTAGGGGAGTTCGCGTGTAGTCATTATCTGATGGGAATGTTGTGGCATCTTATTAAAATAAGAACAGAATACAACTTTTCATTCCAACACCTTAAAACAGACAAGGAAACATGTGCATTTTTCGTGAATGTTGAAAGAACGGAATGCTCTCCAGTATTAGCTGGCATCTGATATCTCAGCTGCTGGGGGCGATTCGGAAAGTGCAGCACGACCGCTAACGCGCCCCTTTACTGCACACACCATGGAGTTGTAATTAGAATACTGCATAATACTCAAAACCACTTAACCATATCAAATCTGGAAGACGGTGCTGAAGCGGTGATAAACAAAAAGGAAACGTATACAAGTTTCTGAATTGACTGTCAAGAATACCTTCAAATTGACACCGTAAGTCTAACGTCGCCGCTTCAAACAAACCGTTCCTAGGGGCGTTATGGACAAATACATAGGACTGGATTTCACTCCATAAGAACGATCTGTCTGAGATCGGACATGGAATTCAAATGTCTAAAAAGAATAGATATAGGGAGCCTAGATTTTACACTTACCACGACGGAAGTTTCCCGAGGATCGGCGGTTACTGAAATATTTGCGACGACAACTTCCGGTCCTCGAGATGTCTCGGGATGCTTGCTGCAGACGACAAACGCACAACGAACCCAAGCGGAATCACTGAAGCATGCCGTCCGCGACAGTTCGAATCGTTTGAACAATGATATGATTTTTATGAAGGTGAAAGCCCTATATATGTCTCATCGTTCAGTCGACCTTCAAAGTCCTCAGGCAAAAACACGTTGAGACACAAAAGGTACCGGAACCGGCGACACAAACGATAGAAAAACCCACGGTTCGCCACTTGACCACGAGATGGCGTTACTTGTGCCAGGATCAGCCTGAGGGGCACTATTCCGGCAAAAAGACTTTGCTCTTGTGTCGCGGTTAGCGTCGAACCATGGCCTCCGAGATCCCGCGCTTCGGGATCTCGGAGGCCATGGTCGAACAAGCGAACTTTCGTACCTCTTCGCCTGGCGGACGGGATTTACGGATATGGCGATACCCCTCAGCCGGCCGTAAATCATGTGTCCGTCTTTAATGTATCGGTGATTGGGCTTTCGCCTTCAAATCGTCTTAGAAATAACATAAGAGACTCTGTGAAGTTTTTTTTAAATTATTTGGAACGTGGCAGGCCAAACAAAACTCACCAGGTTTATAAGATTTTATTCGCGTGCGATACGATACCGTCTGACTGAAATCGTCACACGCATGGAGAGCTGCCAAAAATATAGCGAGAAAAAGCATCTGTTTAAAACATAATATCTAAGCAGCGTCGGGCCCACTTTTATATTTTGCAGTGACGTATCGTTGTAACAAAAGAGCAATTATTAACTTAAACAATGGCGGTTCGAGACCCCAAAGTTTGTTTTTGAGGCTCGCAATATGTGTGTGTTTTGTACCGGCTTGTAATCATCACACTGAGAAAAAATCCTACTGACTCTTCAGTTTTAAGTAAGACCCCAAAGAGCAAAGGAGCTGGATAGTAACACCGGGTAAGTAATGTTGCCGCACGCATGAGCGAAAAGGAACGCTTCTCCATACATCTAGAAGGTTTGTGTTTACTCTTATACCGAGCGTGAAAAATAAGGGGGCCAGAATGAGCTTGCCTAGTCGGTTTTGAGGATTCAAAGTAGATTGTTCGAGATACCGTGTGTAGTAGATAAGGATTCGAGCCTGAGCTTTGCCGACTCACTCATATTCACCCGACGACGAGGCACGAATATACCTTTTGCCGAATTACCCAAGCATGAAAAATAATGCCGGGTAGGTAGGTACACACGCTACTCGTGTTGGCGTCTCGAGCTGCAACCGTTCAAAAGCAGAAGACTCAAACAATTGGCACTCTGCACGGGCGTTCCACAGACGAGTTATTTTGGTTGTTTACTTCGAATCTTTTCTTCTGCGAAGAGGAGCACGTGCAGCGCGTGTACCTACGTTCCCAGCATTCTGTTCTTGGTGCTTGGGTAATTTAGTGAAAGGTCTATTCACTCCCGCTCCAGCCTGCTGTCACGCCGACGCCGCGACGTACGCTTACGCTGTTTCGACGCATTGCCTTTTTTTTTTTCTGCCTTAAATTTGCCGATTTAACTTTTAGTCAAGCCTTTTCCATTCGCGACATTTCTGGTGGAGGTGTGGGATAAAGTGAAAAGTATTCCTTCTCGGTCGCGAGGACCTAATTTTCGCGAATTTCGCGAATCGCCTACAAATGCGAAAAATACATCCCGAGAACAATTCCGGCAATATCTGAACGCTACGGAAGCTACACACGATTCGCGAATATTAGAACCTGCGAATAATTTCAAATTTTCAGCTCGGCCCAATTCGCGAAAATTAAGTCGTTTACAGTTTATATATATATATATATATATATATATATATATATATATATATATATATATATATATATATATATATATATATAGGGTGTTTCACGAAAGGTGGACAAATTCGATATTGCGAAAACTACGCGTCGCAACAAAAAAGGCTTATGTCTTTTTGGTCCTGGGCCAGGGCCCTTTTTGGGAAAATTAATAAAGTCCGAGATAATTAGATTGTTAATTATTTTTGCGTTATTAACTTTTTTAGTATTATGTTTAAGGGCATAGTTTCAATTAGAAAATTGCTCAGCGTCATCGAAAACCTCTAAATCAACAAACTGCGGAACGATAGAAGGCACGCGCAGCATTTTACGGCTTTCTGAAAAACCGTACGAATTCAACGGGTTTTTAAGTTTCGGTTTGTTATCGGAGCATCTCAGCCCCGGCGGCACCGCGCCCCGTGGAGAGATATTGCAACCAGCCTCTGCTGCGTCGCGCGATGACAGAGCAGCATAGGTTGGATGCACTATCTCCCCACGGGGCGCGGTACCGCCGGGGCTGAGATGCGCTCCGATAACAAACCGAAACTTAAAAATTCGTCGAATTTGCACGGTCTTTCAGAAAGACGTAAAATGCTTCGCGTGCCTACTATCGTTCTGCAATTTGTTGATTTAGTGTTTTTTGATGATGCTAAGCAATTTTCTGATTGGAACCACGCCCACCCAATACTAAGAAAGTTAATTGCGCAAAAATAATTAAAAATATAATTATCTCAGACTTTAATAATTTTGCTACATAGGGCCCTGGCCCAGGTCCAAAACGACACAAGCTTTTTTTTTGTGCGAAGCATAGTTTTCGCAATACCGAATTTGTCCATCTTTCGTAAAACACCCTGTAATATATATATACATGTTGGCTTGGGGGCCGAAGGCGTAGATAACAGATATGCAGGGTGACGATAGAAAACGAACCAGGAGGATTTTATCCTCCTGGTTCGTTTCTACCGTCACCCTGCATATCTATCTATCTATTTATATATATATATATATATATATATATATATATATATATATATATATATATATATATATATATATAGTGTGTGTGTGTGTGTGTGTGTGTGTGTGTGTGTTACGGACAGTTCGTTTGATCAGACAAGTGTGCACTGAAGAACTGTACTCTTAGAAATGCTTGAAAGGTGTTCTGGTTTGCACTTCGACCTTGATACACTTCACGTCGTCGTCGCAGGTGAGTCGTCTTCACAGTGTTTACAGCTTCTGAAATATTGCGCAAGCGAGCTCCACGGGAAGGCGATCGCGCGCTTGCCCACCTGGAGCGTTGATGAAAGCCGTGTACGGGCGATCTTCGCTTCCGAAATCCTACAGAAAGTTGGCCCCGAGAATAAAAGTTTCGTCGATCGTCACCAACTCCATTCAACGCAGTCGCGTACTCCCTCGGAAAGAACCACTGAGCCCGCGAAGTCTTCCTGTCGTCTGCTAGCAAGGCAAAACCGGTTTTGAAACTTTAAAACGGGCCTTTGTCATCGCTTTATGGTACTGAGACGATAGAAAAAGTATTCATGGATAGATATTGAGATGATACAATGCTTACAAAAAATTATTTACTTTTCTATCACACAATTCCTAACCTCAAGTTTAGCCCCCATGAATTAGCCCATAACAACGGCCCTAGCAACGGTATGTTTGGAGCACGGCGCCGTGCTTTGACGTCATCACTTGCGGGATCAATGCCCGAGTACTCTTGTAATTTTTTCCCCAAGTTTGCGGTGAACAACAATTCGTGCAGTACAGCCGAACGGGAGAGAAGTGCTGGGATTTCCCCGTTCCTCCTTTCCCTCCTCTTGAACAGGTGTGGGTATACTCTCTCCCCTGTAGCTTTGGTTGTACTGCCCGGTTTTAGTGAGACGGAGTACAGCGTAAATATCTCGCGCACGGAGAATAGAGAGAAAAAAAAGAAAAAGAGACATCGAGATGGAGAGAAGGTCAGCAGAAAGAGGGAAACCGCTCTGGGTCATGAACACCTCAGCCATGAGTACGTGGTAGGAATTTTATAAGAGAAAACCGATCGGCTGGGTTTTGTTTTTCCCTTGAGATTCGAAAATAGAATCTAACCGCTATTTTTGAAAACCTCTGTTCTTGTTTTCTATCTGTATTTCTCTCGTGGGCCTTGAAGGAAATAAAGAAAAGAAACGAAAAATCAAGGCACACAGAAACCACACGGATCAATAGAGCCAGGAAGCGGAACGCTCCAAGACATCAAAATAGTTACCCCTTCAAAGAGTACTCCGTGATTCAACTTAAAGCCAACCACGGCGAAATATATCACAATCCTCTGAGCTAACGTAACCTCTTCAAGATGGCAGCTTTTGGGTGTTTGTAAGGCATGATGATTGCAACGTACAACGCACAACGACAGGACAGAACCAAGAGGACACACAATCGCTGAACTTGCAAGTGAAGTTTAATCGTTATGGCTCAAAATTATATTTTATGACCAACCAAGAATATGCACGCACACGCGATTACACACCAGTAGCTTTCAGCACCCTTATCGTGGTCAAAGTCGTCGTGCCAAAAAATTGTCAAACGTTTGCACGACTTGAATTAAGACAGTTACAAAATGATATTAATGCAGTGTCACTTTGCTGCGAATCATGGTCAGCGCAATTAAAGAACTAAATGTAAATCTATGAGCATATCCAGATGTACAACAGTACCGGCCGATTATAATATTAAAGGAATTGCATTACAGTCAGTCTCTAGGTATAAGCACCTTGGTGTACATATCACGTCTGATCTAAAATGGAAACATCACATAGATAACGTAACTAACAATGCAAATCGCATGCTGGGATACTGGAAGGGAAACTTCTCATTGGCACCGCAATCATTAAAGGTGATACTGTACAAAACACTAGTATGAACAAAGCTAGAGTATGCGTGATCTATTTGGGACCCTGGTCAATCTTCACTAATTGCATCACTTGAAGCCATGCAAAACAAATCAGTAAGTTTCATTTGATCTGTCATTGAACGGCAAGTGTATCGTAAATGAAGGCTAACCTTTCACTTCCACATCTCTCAGTACGCAGAAAAATCGCTTGGTGAAGCCTATTTTACAAAATTTATTACATTAACGCTACACTGCGAGAAAGGCTTTTTGAACTCCCTTTCAACGTTTCATCACCAGTCGATCGTCAACATGAAGTTGGCATCCCTCATTCAAGTTGCAATACTTTTTACCATTCTTTTATAACATGCACATCCCATGAATGAAACCACCTTCAGGCGTACATTGTTTCAATTGTTGACAGTGCTCTTTTCAAAAAGACGTTGTCTAGTATCCTTACTTGATTTTGTTAATCATGCTGTTTATCGATTTTCCCACGTGAGTTTTTCACTAGCGAGTCATTTCCCCCTCCCCTCTGTAAGGCGTTATTCCCTGAGGGTAAATAAATGAAATGAATAAAAATTTTCGCCAGATAACAAAACTGATGGGGCGCTAACAAAGCCTTCCTTTGGGTGCGCAATCATCTCCGCCTCGATTTCTCTGGTCAGGGCATTGTAGCTAAATTGGCCGCTTATCCACAATCACGGCAGGAAATAGCCAAGTATGCCGATACTACCCTGTTTGCATTGAAATAGTGTTTCCTCAATCTATCGTTCAGGCATTTGTCAGTTTGCCGTGTATTCACCGATGTTTGTTTGCAGACAAGCTCACTACCACCCCCTATCGGCGGACCCCGGCGCGCTTCCGGTTTTCCTCTTCTATTCCATTTGTCTCGCCTCCTTTTGTTATTTGCACTACTAATGCTCTTACAAACATACTACAGAAATTTCTCTGAAGGAAACTCTTCTTACCCGATCGCTGTGCGTTGCTTCAGGATAAATAAATACACTACCGGAAGTCTACTGGGGCACCAAATACTGTGGCGCCCTCGTGGTATGAACTCCCGCCGAATCTGGTGAATACTGTTTAGCACAGGAACGCGGAATGGAATACACAATATTTTTTTTTGTGTGTGTTTTCAACAAATTTCGAAAGTTGGTCGCTCTGGTTTCGTAGATTTAATAAGATGGCTTGCGTTCAAGGTCCGGAACCAAACCAGAGTGAATTCCCTGACATAACCTGAGAACTCAAACTTGCTTATCATGTGCGTGTTTTTTTCTTTTTTAATTTCTACTTTGGCCTTTTTATTTATTTGGGTGCGAAAATGACTGATGGAATGTGGAAAAAAACATTTCTTGCTCGCATCATTGAGTTCGAACAGGAAGTAACTGCAACAGCACCAAGCAAACAGATGCCCCCCAAGAAATAAAAATCCAGCTCCCTTAGGAGCACGGACAAAACATTCCACTTCACTCAGGAAAGAAAGAGAGGGCAGACGCGGTAAAGAAGAGGAGTGCATTTTAGTGTTCTTGGTGACAGGAACACGCAGTTTCCTGCCTAAAAGACTCTCACCGCCCTCCCCTACCGAAGGAAACGGGCCTGAAAAATGACCGCCCGAACGCAAAGACGCGGAAAAGCGCTCAGATCTTTTGTATGCGTGTAGTGGTTTGTACTGTTCTATCTACTTTTCTCCTGGATTCTGAAAATAGCCCAGTAAAACAACACCACCCAAAAAAAGATCACCATGAAGTTCTAGGCAAATACGAGAGCGAGAAGCAAATGACCTCAGCCACCCTCCACATAGCTCTCATTTCGTCTTAATTTTTACCAAGCTCGAGGAAAACGATAGCAAGAACAGAAAGAACGCAGGCATTATTCTAATCCGCAAACTGGGAACATGGTAAAATTTGTTTTTCTTCAAATTTTTACATAAGCCAGTCGGCTATGACCTTAACTGTAAGAAATGGGACCGCTAAGCATCGAATCGCCTTCTAATATAGTACACTCCCGTTTTCTCTCTATCTCTCTATGTATCATTATGGGAGTCATTTTGGAAATTGCCAGTTAGCGATCGCAGTTTATCGTTAACCAGTGTTATCCGCCATTCTCCATTCTGCACACCACCCTAATTGTGCCCTGTCTTCGTAACCTAATAGAAATGCTAACAAGCTTCGGAAACTGGAAAACAGACGGGTCCAGTGAAGGCTTCATAAGCAATCTTGTACATGATATCTGAAAAAAAAAATTCGATTGCAATTACAATTATTTTTGGTTAAAATGTACAAATTTAAATTACTTGATTGCTCAAAAGAAGAAAAAAAAAGTAGTTGGCCGTTGATTAAAAAAGTGACACTTACTTCACTGATTACTTCAAATTTTCAAAACGACACATTTTTTCTGCCTGTTGAAAACGAGTATTTCTTACTGTCAATCATATGACTAGAATCACCAAAATATAAACCACACTTTTTTGTAAACAATTCCTCCTGTCAGATACTTTGTTCGTGAATTCTATGGCAGGGAACTGTAGAAACAAAAGGGCGTCATTAAAAAGGAGAGAGAAAAATAGCAACGGTTACAACTAATTGTAATACTTCCGAAAGAAATCGGATTCCTCTCGTGCTCACAGTCTAATTAATGTATTTAATTAATTAAAAATTTTCTCAAAAAGGTACTTGATTACAAGTTATTTGATTGCACGTACTGAGTACCGTATAAGTCTCTTTAAAAGGCATTGAACCCTCCCCCCACACAAATTAAACAAAATAGGTCCTTCTCTTTTTTTTTCGATGCCACTACGATAGGGCACTCAGACACAACCGCGTATGTTTCAGAAGTCGCAAAATTTCTTGAAAAGTACGAACACTGACTGTTCTTTATTATACGGGGCTCGAACGCGATGTCGCGCTATATGCCGAGTGTCATTTTGGGTCGTCCCTACTTGTTGGTTCTGAGAAGAAAAAAAAAAAAAATTCACCGGGTGCAAAATGCACGCTTAAAAACCGACGACCATACTTGAGATTCTGCAAGGCAGAAGATCCTCCTCGCCATGGGGGAGGAGGAAACGGGCAATGGGGGACAGGGTAGAAGGGGGAGAGGAGGAAGCGAGGAAGAAGTGGAAAGCGCGAACTGGTCGTCGGCCTTCAAGAAGGTACGCGCTAAGCAACGGGGAGACTGCTATGGCCGTTAATGAGATGCCGGTACAGGCCATGCATCTATCGTCCACAAGCCTACATCTTTTCTCGCATTGATCATAGTCGTAATGCCGGTGTTCCCAACTTTAAAACGGGATATTTTCGGTGTTCTCTGGCACACCAAACGTCGATTGATTGAAACCGCCTTCCCGCATTAATCGCTACCATTGCTTAGATTGTTTCGTCGAAAGTGTCTTTTACTAATGTGCACCCTTTCTGATGGAAAAGTTTCCAAAATGCTACCGCGCACGCGCAGACACTCTCCCCTGGCCTCGTGTCCCGCAGTGTCCATTTTCGCAGGGAACTGTCCCGCACGACCAACATTGTCAGCGCCTACTGTAACACCGAACTGTTGGTGAACCGAAATTTGGCTTTCAGAAAAACAATGCAGGAGATGTAGGCGGGACGCTACAATCCCTACAACACTACTCGTAAGGAGATATATCGAGTGGACGGCCGTATTTTGAGAAAAAGAGGTCGAGATTGAACAAGGCCGACGAGGCGCGTGACGTCAAGGTACCTAGTTTCCTCCTCTCTTCGCTTCGCTCTCTCAAGGCGGCGACGCGGGGAAGACGCGAGGCCGTTCCCTCTCCTTCTCGGAGAAACATGACGTCAGCAAACCTGTCAAATGCGCCTCCTTTTCTTGAAAAATACGGTCATCCGTTTGAGATATCGCTGTATGAGTGATGTTTTGGTGTTTGTAGCATCCCGTTGCACGCTTTTGTCGCGTGTTTTGTGGAATCCAGATTTCGGTTCAGCATCGCTTTAACGTTCGCGAGAATTTAAGGGCACGAAGAAAATGTCCATCCTTAAGAGTTTCAACGCAGGCTTCTGGAATTCCCGAAATTTGGTGGCCGCGAAAAGTAGGGGCCGCTAAAATAAAGGGACTTACAGTATCTTTCAGCGCATTTCGTCTTTTTTGACGATTCTTTTTCTGAGTATCGGAAGCACGGTGCATAAAAACCAATAAAAATCGATACACCGGCACGATGTCAATGTGTTTTGACGAGCGGAGTCCTGTTGGGCTGCCTTTCATTTGTATTTTGCGAACAAACCGCCACACGGCGCTCGTTCCTCGAAAAAGGTCCAATGTTTTTGTAAGCACACTTTCCTATTGAATGCATTGCATTTCGTGTAATATTAATAAACAAATAAACCGAAAACGGAGAGACCTCGGTAGAAACTATGACGTCAAAGACCCTGGCACTTACCTGGAGCATCCCCGCAACTGGTCATTCAAGACGCTTTTCTTTTTGTTTTTCATTCCGATTAACGTACATTCGGTGTTTCAGTGGTCGTAATATTACGTGTCATAAATTTTATTACCATTATTTCTGAGCATAGACGCTTTCCAACAGGCGTGCCTAAACGCCACTATAATCGACCTTCATGTTTTGTTTCCCTTTATTCAGTTTACTTCACGTCATCATTGCTGCAACAAGATAGATTATTGGCACATTATATTTGACTGCGTCCTCCTACCCGACACAGGCCTTTAGTGGAGGCTTGTCAACGCCCGTTTCAGTGGCTCGGCATCTTGGTAAAACAAGAGAAGGTCAACAATGGCGGCTGTAATCGGGCACGCGTCTAAAGCGTCGATTTTTCTTAGATACCCCACAACTCGGGAAATATTTTATATTTCGGGTCGTCATGACCCAGGGAAGGAGAGTGAGCATTCGCGAACACCCTGCCGCAACGCGACTGTTGTCAATGAACACTGCCTATAGGTAACAAGCACGTAGTGCCGGAGTCTTTTTAGGTCACCTAGTAGAGGCCAGAAAGGGTCAGGGGTTTGGAGACAAGGGAGCTGCGGCGGCGTTAGGCTGGCGCTCGTGTTCCCGTTGATTGCACACGAGTGCCACCCGAACGCACATATTCGGAATACCCAAGTTTTACTTTTCTCTACCTGCTATTTAAAAGTTAACATATCTAAATTAAAAAAAGAAACACTTAACGATCGGGAATTACGACGACCGAAGGTGATGCCAAAAGCCCAAAACCCACGTCCCATGTTTCCCGCGCACGCTAGTGAGGTGACGTCGCGTGTTTTATGACTCGAAAGTCGAGCAAGCAGTCTAAAAACAGATAATGTTCTGCGCATTTTTTTTTAATTTTTTGTTCCGTTTTGCTGGTGTGAGCTACGCTTGCTTTCATTTCAAGCCATCACATTTTTTGTAAGCGGTCGGGAACAAGTTGTATTCAGCCCGTATTACGACGTTTGACGTCACGTTTTTCAGTGTTTTCAGTAGAGGCTCCGCAGCATGTCTGAGCAAATTTGAAACTTCGATAGCTTCGCGAAAACAAATTGTGGCTTGCAATGTGGGTTACTAGTTCAGGCACGTCTACTGCTGTAACCTAATTTAATGTATTAAGATAATGGATGTATTAAAGTAATTAACGGCGCATCAGCGTTCGGCCAAACGATTTATTTATTTTAACCATGGATGTTTAAAACCCCAGAGTGTGGGTGAGGGAAAAAATAGAAACTTTGAAAGTCGAAGAAAGAAGGCACAGGAGAAGGTGTCTCAAACGCAGCTAAGTCGTTTATATTCTCTCCCTTCATTGTATCTCAGGTATACACCAACACCTCCCCCGGACATACACTTCATTCACAATGCACTGATTAGACCCTGATGTATATCAATCAGCCACCGAATGACCTATTAGAGGTGTCCACAGTCATTACCGATACAATTATCGCCAACTTCCCTCTCAGACACATCCCTTGTTCAAAACGCTGCTACTGACCTTTTAAACACAATAAGCAATAATACCCCTGGTTCACATTTGACGTAAAAAATATATATATATATATATATATATATATATATATATCGATATAGACGAGCTGGTTCGACTACGCCACTGCTACCGCAATGTGTAGAACCAGCTCGATCTAAAATGGACTGTAAAAATCGACGACTGCACGAAGCAATCTAAACATTTCGTCAAAAGTGGTAATTCACAGGTCGGTTTTTCTTGTAAAATTACAAAGCGTAGCTCTCTTTCTGTAAAAAATAAGGCCAAGAAACTTGCCAGGGTCTACGGCAGGCAGCAACGCAGACGACAGGGGTCCAGTAGCTGGGCGTGTTTACGGCGTTCGTATTGATAGGTGGCGCTACCTCCTTATCCGCGACGGCTCGCGAGGCCACCGTGGTTTACTAAATTGAATATAATAGTTTTTTGAGGAACATCTAACTTTGGTTTAAAAAATAAATGCGAACAATAAAAGCAACACTTAAAGTAAAAAAAACGCGCCTGTATAACGGCGGCGCTGCTGCCATCGGATTTCGTCTGCTTGTCCTCTGCTTTCTTTCGCTGGTCGGCTGCACCTTCAGACGCTGCTCCCGACGCCATCTATGAATACGAACGCCAAACACACCCCGCTACTGGACTTGGTCGTCTGGGTCGTTGCCCGCCGTAGACCCTGGCAAGTTTCTTGGCCCTATTGTTTACTAAAGAGAACTACGCTTTGTAATTTTACAAGCAAAAACCGACCTGTGAAATACACCTTTGACGAAAATTTTAGATGGCTACGTGCAGGCGTCGATTTTTACGGTCCATTTTAGATCGAGCCTGGATGACATGAACCACTCTATACACTTATATATATATGTAGACACATCCAACGATTCGAATCTCCAAAGCCGGGATCACACTGCCCCTATACATCATACAAAAGACAGTTTGCATAGAGATTCGAATGCGAGTCACCGCGACATTTGTGCTTCCTATTCCGCATGGCAATGCGTTCAAGGATGAAACTTGGCACGCGGAATTCGAACCGCAGATATTGCTGTGTCTCGTGTTTACAGACTGTCTATTGTCTGACGTATGAGCAGTGTGACCCTGTCTTAAAGGTGCCCCGAGGAGGTTTCTGAGGTCACCTAAACATGGCGATGACTCACTCTACAAAATCTAAGCATCCTAGAAATCCAGAAATCATAACGATGTGCGACCGATTTCGCTATTAAAAAAGCAATCAAACATCGAGCACATCGAGGTCACCTCCGTCGATGGGAGAAGCATTGTTCCGGCAGCCACGACGACGTGTGACCAATGAAAACGCGACATTTCGTTGAGATTGCAAACGCTACAAAATGTGTACGCTTTTGTAGACGATAAAAGCAAATAAGAACAATAAAAAAAATGATTGTTTTTTTTTGCTGGGACGGAGTATAATGCTGCAATAGTCATCTAAAAAACAATGCACTCTGTTTTTTTTTGTTTTTCTCGCGTTAGTGATGTGTTTGATCGAGAGCGGAGGGATTGCTCGCCAGGTTGAATCGTAATGCTGGCTGTATGGGCAACGTGCCGCGCGCATTGCTATTGGCTGACAGTGGTCCTGGTTTTGGAACATGCTCCTCCTCCCATCGCCGGAGATGAACTCGATGTGCTGCGATCTTCGATTGCTTTTTGATAGGAAGATCGGCCGCGTATCGTCATGATCTAAGGATCTCTAGGATGCATAGAGCAAGCAGAGTAAGTTATCTCCATATTTAGGCGACCTCAGAAATTTCCTCAGGGTACCTCTAAGAGGTCATTCGGTGGCTTACTGATATGTATCTAAGAGTTCATTGTGAACGAAGTGCATGTCCGGGAGATGAGTTGTTGGTGTGTATCGGGGGCGTATAAGGAGCGATACAATAAAGACGATTTAGCTGCGTTTGAGACGTCTTCTCCTACACCTTTTTTATTCGACTTAAATTTTTTTTTGTCCCTCACCGCAGTTTCGGGTTTTAAACATCATGATTAACTATCGCCAGCTCTCCTGTACACTTACTGTTTTTTTATTATTTATTTCATTGTTTTTCTGGCGGAATTCTTTTTGGCAGTTGGGGCAACTGACACTAAGAGCCACTGACTTGCTCCGGGGCTCAAGCCACGCGTCGCACATACAACATCGCTGCATCCGTTGTTTTTATCCGCATCAGTTGTCACCCGCCGATCCAATCAAAAACTGAGTTCGTGCAGAGTTCGTGCAGACTTCTTTGCGCTTCCTAACCTCTGACCATGATGGCCCTGACTGAGCTCCAACTCTGGACAAAACAAACCATAGCTCACAATTCTGTTGTTTCGTTTTCTTTCTTTTTTTCATTTTTAATGAAACGTCTTTTTTTTATTTGTCTTAAATTATCCCTAACTTTGTTTACATGCTGTCCGGTGTTGTGGAGAGGATGGATGAACCACCTGTGGCGCTCCCGTGGCGAGTGCACCTTCCCAGTAACCTTAGACGATCGGTTCCCCGTGTTTTGAAAGCAGTGTGCGGCGCGGAAGGCGGCGGGGCGCCTCCAAGGAGCGAGCGATGCCGTTATCAAGTCCACCGGCCCCGGCCGACCTTAGCATAGACTAGGAGGGGTCACTTCCAGCAAGGAGACGACTGTGTGCTTTACTTACACACGGCGAGCACGTCTCTCTGCGCACCGCGGGAAGCCGGCTTCTTTTGCGACTTCGCTTTTGTTTCTTTTCTTCTTTTTCTTTTTCAGATCGTGTTTTTATAAGGCACCCAGGAGGCCTTGTTTACCTTTCTTCCACTCGGGGCTGGATGTCGCACATGCCGGAATCGGAAGTCTGCCGTAAATGAACGAGACCGCCCATAACCTGGCACTGTCTCGGTAAACTGCCCAGTGATATCGGACAATAAAGGAAGAAAAACGAAAAGAAAAAAGAACCAACGGGAAAGCGAAGGCACTTTGGTTTAAATTAGTTCGAGCCGGTATCTCTCGTTCGGCTTCGCTTGTTTTTTTTTGGTTCGATGTAAGCGTGAGTAGTGTGCGCTTCTCTTACGATCCCTTGTTGGTTCATGACGTCAGGAACCACATGTCGAAAGAACGTCGAAAGTCTGAACGTCAGGTCCCTTCGACGTAATATAGAAAGGCTAATGTCTGGAAAAAAGCGTGGATTTTACTTCGACATAACGTCCCACTTAACGACCTTAGAACGTCGAGTTCACGTCTGAATTGGACGGAAAGTCAAGTGACAACGTTAAATCAACATTGACACAATGTCTCATTTAACGACCATAAAAAGTCGAGTATACGTCTAAACTGAACGAGATGTCAATTGAGTACGCCATATTAACGATATCATAACGTCCCATTTAACGACATAAAATGTCGAGTGCGCGTCTCTGTTGAACGCTATGTACACGTTGAAATAACGTACTATTTAACGACAATAAAACGTCGAGCATACGTCGAGACTGAACGGGATGTCAATTGATAACGGTCTCGACCTGGGTCACCGTGGAACAATGGCGTCAACCGAATCTGGCTTCGCTGGTCGAAGGTATGTTCGCGAAGGCATGTATATTCGGACGGAATAGACCATTTGGCTAAATCCCCCAAACGCCCCGGCCCGCACTCCAGGAATCATGGGAACGGTGTCTTTTTCAGCTCCCTAGTGATCGGTAATTTCCTGGCCACTTCCATGGTTACACAAGTTTTGGGTGTAATTCGGAGTCACTCCTAAACAAGCGTCCTATAGTTCCCAAGGACCTGTCATATCACTTTTAAGATTTTCTTCGTCAATGACAGCATTTTCGATACTGTGGATGCTGTCCAAACTTCAGCCGGGCTCAGATGCAGAAATCTCTTACATTATTATCATTTCTTGCTAGCTTCAAAGACGCCGATAATAAATGACGTCGAATAATATCGATGACGTCAAGGTGCTGCTCAGGACATTGCTGGGGCGTCTCGTGCTCCACGTCTTCAAAGAACTTCCCGGAGATAACGTAAAACTGACGTCTATTATTGCCAATGACGTCAAGGTGTTGATCGGACATCGTTAGGACGTCTCGCTCTCAACGTTCGAAGAACCTCCCGAAAAAAACGTAGAACTGACGTTGAATAATGTCGATGACGTCAAGGTGTTGCTCAGGACATTGTTGGGACGTCTCGTGCTCGACGTTCAAAGAACTTCTCATACAAGACGTCGAACAGACGTCGATTACTGTTGAAGACGTCGAGGTGAAGCTTCTGACGTTGTCACTACGTCGCGTGTTTGACGTTGTCGGCACGTCTAATGTGGACGTACCACTGCCGTCGATAAAAAGTTTGTTGAGAACTTCGACGTCGCCTGACGTCAAGGACCTCATTTCGACGTCATCTCGGCGTCTTGTGCTGCCTGGGAAGGCAGGTTATTTGCACAAAGCGTTTTTGGGGTTTTTATTTTGTCAAAAATTATTTGTTATTGATAAGTATTTTTTAATGTTGAATGTTTACAATGATAAATTATCACCATTGCTGATGAAGAAAAGATGTGATTATGAAAAGAAAATACGACGCCGTGCACGCATTTTTCTAGAAATTAATACACATCTTGACCATGAGAAATCCCACTTCAACGCAAGACCGGTCGTTTCGCTGTCAAAAACGCCGAAGAAAAAGCCAAAAATTTAATCCAGGTCACACGAAGCGTATTGCTTCGCATGCATACGTCTTCCGAGTCTCATAGCGCAAACTTGAAAATTTCTTTCAATGTTTTGCTATTCGCCATGGTTTTCTCGGTACCTCGCAAGAACTGGCAGTCACAGAGCTAAGGGGAGGGTGTCGTTTTATTGCTCGCTTCACTGTAGACCATTTCACCTACGATGAAGGTAGGGCGAGAAAAAGGCAGGCTGGGGAGGGGGAAGCAGACGGAACGCTGGAGAAGAGAAGGGGAAAACCTCTTCCTCTCCTTAGCGTTCCGTCTGCGTCCTTATCCCCGGCCTGCCTTTCCCTCGCCCTACCTTCTTGAGTTGCAACGGACTATGGAGGCTAGGTGTCATCCCCGCCACTCTGTGATGACGCGTATCACGCGAGCCGCCGAAAGAACGTAGCGACGTGCATAGTTACGCGATTCGTGCAGAGCCATGGAATTGGCTGAAAGGGTGGTTTCATAGCGTCCATTGCGGTCCATGGGTAAAGCAAGCTGAAGTACAGTACGCATCCTATGATTTTGGCTCGTGATGGCTACTAATCTAGGACCACAACCGTCCGACAGATATACCGTAGCGGTATGTGTGATCATGACCATTTGGTATCCGGGAGAGATCGGTTATGCCCGAAGCGGAAATAGTGTGGCGCACACCCGTTTCTTCGTCTTTGGGATTTTCTCTCGGGGACCATCCGGTAATAATACGAGTCAAGGTTACTCATTCAGACGAATGTCAGGAACGACTGGACGCCACAAACGAGTCCCAGTGAAAAAGAAAAAAAAAAGGAAACACGGAACAAAAAAGATGGCGGCAAAGGAAATCGAGTTGCAGCCCAACTAAACACAATCAACACTCCTCCCTGTTTGCCTCCAAGCAGTTCGTGTCTGCATCTCCGAATCTGTATTTGTCCGGCGTTCCTTTTTTTCTTTCTTTTGCTTCAGTTATGGCCTGGCTTTTTTTCTGCCTTTTTAGTGTCTTCCAAATCCGCCTTCTTATCTAGGTCTCCCTGCCCCGAGGTCTGCTCGCAGTGTTTGGCGTCTACGCATTTTTGTTGTTTTGGCAGAGTGTATTTGTGATTCTTTGAGGCATTGGCGGCATAGAGTCGCACACAAAGCAGTAGCTATGTTTAAGGATAACCGAGTGAGGCATCAGTGTTGCTGGCCGTTTTCAGCTTTGAACGATGCATGCCTTACAGCAAATACAAAAGCGAAATATAAAAAAGTAAAAAAAAATAGTAGTTGTATTTTTGATTCGTTGATCGAATTGTCATAGTAGCGGACGCGCTGACTACAGTGTCGGCCTCCTAGGACTGCGACGCCTTGTCAGTGCCTCCATGCTTTCCTTTCATACGGTTTGCTTTTTGTCTCTTGTTGCTTTTGCAGCATTCCGAGCTGGCGAAGCTTTCTCGCAACGTCTCGCAGTATTCTATCTCTTTCTTCTTCTTCCTTAAGACTGCCAATTGGGCTATACTTGCGTCTCACCTTATGCTGTACCGCAACGAAGGCTAGAAGCGCGAGCTCATAGCGTTGGCAGCCGCTCTTAAGTCACGAGAGCTTGTGCCGCCGAGATGTGCCCCAGAGCAAGGAGCTCGCGCTTGTAGCCTTTCCTGCGGTTCATCATAAGGTGAAACAGAGTATAGTTGGCTCACATACGTAATAAGGAATACGCAAACAAATAAATACAAATAAACGAGGACAGAAGAGAGGCACACAGGACAAAGCGTAATTTGCAACTAAATTTTAATTTAAAAACCACAGAAGCTATATGTCACTGGTGAGTGTGTGAACCTTGACATCATGTCAAGCTTCAGACACCCACTGGTGACATCTGGCTTGTGGTATTTTTTAATCTAAATGTATCCTCTGTGCGCATATGCGGTTTTAATATTTTTATGTGTGCGTTCTATTAAAATTCAGTTGAAAGTTACGCCCTGTCCTGTGTGCCTCTCGTCTCTGTCCTCGTTTTTTGGCGTATTTCCCATCAAGCTTCCTCTTTCTTCTTTTTTCATTTTTTTGTGTTGCCGGCGGTGCTCGTGGAGCATGAGTTCGGCAGCCGGCCACGCTTCACTCGCTTTTTCCAAAACCAAATTAAAGTGACCTTCTAAAAAAAATTCAAATTCCTTTAAATTGATTTGTGACACCCCTACGGGCACGCTGGCTGGCAAAAGGGCCTTCCCAGTGTTGCAAATTGTTTGAGTGAGATGGCGCAACGTGTCACCCCAAACTTGACTGCACTGAGGTTACGCCCAGTCGTCACAGGCAAACGGGTCATGGGTGAACTCGTCCGGTAGGCTAACATGTCACAGTGCATCTCGTACGACCCTTCTCATGCAGGAATACCCGTCACACGGAATACTCTTTGTAGGACTTGATTTTTTGTACAACGTGAGGAGTGGCCGATTTCGTAATAGACCCCTTTCAAAATATCTGGCAACGGTGAAAATCCGCTAAACGAGTGCAGCAACATTGGGCGGCCGACACCATCTTGCAGGGTTGTTCCGGACGCCCGGACGCGCGTGCGGATGTAGGTGCTGCTCTCTCCAACGACACTTTCTTATTTACCTCGCTCCTGCATGGCTACAAGCGGGGTTTTCCCCATCACCGGTTGGGTAACCGACATCTCCCAACTTCCAGCTGTGAAAGACAACGAAGTGGAACGTTTCTACGAGAGTCGATCGGAATCGGTGCGTTGCTTCGAGAGAAGTTACAAGTTTCTCGCGTAGTTTGCCGTGAAGGCAAACTACGCGAGAAAAAGCTAAGAGCACCTTCGATATTGCAAAATTCGACAGGCTTTGATTCGCATAGGTGTCACTCGCTGAGAAAAGCAACCGGCCAGCGATCGTCGAACAGATATCGCTGAGGTTCTCGCCGATCGTTGGCTGTGCGTATTTTGTACCACGAAAAAATATTTTTACGGGGGCAGGCAGGCCGAACACAGACGTTCACTTTCTTTGTTGCTGCCTTAAATAAGTACATTGCGCTACGCTAGTCGTACTGACTAACAGTGTACTACTACTAGCGATTGCGAAATGTAATTGCTCTTTCGTGCTGCTTCGCGCTCTTTAACCCCATTTTGCACGCTGCGATTCTTCTCCAAAATAACGTGATCCCTGTCGCTTTTTGACTCAAATCGCAGTCATTTTCACGCCGCGATGCGATGGGAGCATTCGCGACAGCAACTTGTGAACATCACCGGCGTCAAAATGCTATACATTATTACTATGTTTTCTTAAAGAGACAGCATGATGGCTTCTTTGACACAGTTTATTTTTCAAAATTTGTCTGCAAATAAGTGCATGTTTTCTTCTTTTTTTTTGTGCACTTCGTACATCACCACATCACCCACGGAGTGTGGAAAGTATCAGTCAGTGATACTGTGTAGTCTCCTCCCTAGCTGAAACAAGGGAATCGGACTACGAATGCTGCAAACTGCACTTAGGAACAGGGGATGCAAGGCACGATACTCAGTGCTGGCTTTTACTTTTGTTGGCCGCGCGATCGTGTCTAAACCCGTCAAAACATAACGTGAACATCGATAAGTACGTACCCTTGTTCCGGACGAGTCCAAATACCCACTCTGTTTACAGAGGGGCACGCAGCAGTAGGTAGGCATCACACACGTGGTCGAAAATGCACGCGCCGCACGCCAGTCACGCGATGTCAACTGGTATCGGCGCTGCCGCCGCCAACCCTGCAAGATGGCGGCTGACGCTGATTGCCGCTGCGTTCAACAGATGGCGCTGTTTTTTGTAAAGGGTCTATAGGATTTGTCAAATCTGAAACAGTTCGATCCACAAGTTGAGTTGCATGCGAAATAGTTATATCGATATACTTTCCCAGAAATCATACATCAACTTGAAAGAAAGCGGCGAATAAATACGTATGGTCGTGATCGTACATTAATTAATATACCGAGGAACATAACATACAGGTTAGGCGTGGAGATTTGACAAAAAAAAAAAAACTCGTGTCGCATGAGCCCTCGACTTTCATTATTCGCGGAACAGCGTGTGTGTTTTTTACTTCTTTTTTCTTTCGAACGACCGATTATCCCGATAATATCAGGCTTGACCGCATGACATATTAGAAAACCTAGTAAATCGTGGAACTAAGTTTGTCTTCACTCAACTTGTGCAGATTATACAAGTGTCTCAAATAGATAAATGGACGTTTCGTGCAGAAACATCAGAAACATCCGGCATCAAGTAGAATTTGATGCGGAAAATTGCTTTATCTTCTTTAGATAAAAAACAAAATAAAAACGAAAAAGCGCGAAAAGTAGTTGAGGAATCAATTGTTGGAAAACGACAAGTAAAGAAAAATCACACTTTCACTCTCCTGCTTATAAATGAAATTAATCTTACCGTGTTTTTCATGCTCTGTCGTACTCATACCTCAGTAGAGCGGTTTGTTAGACACATAAAATAAGTATGGGTCCCACTAACGTCCATAATACTAATGGTTTCATGAAGTTATTGATTGCCTTGCGGTAGTTCTTATTCCAGCATAATCAATAAATGTCAGAACTGCATTTTGTACTAGCTGTGTGCGAAATATCTTTGCACATTAGCACGAAAATTTCTGGTAAAGTAGTATTGAAGTCCTGTACGGTGAGCGTTCGTTAGTTTCAAACACTTCTGAACGTAGTACTCTTACCGCGTATTTCTAAGACAAATTCAAACTCATTCCTTTAGTAAAACAATAAATAAATAAAAATGTAGGAGTAATCCCGGGCGATGAGGATTTTCGGTGTAAAGTAAGGTTGTTCCTGTTCCCAGCATAACAAGGGATGACTTTGCGACCAGTGTTCCGGTGGCCAACGCCCCCCGTGCCTTGCGTTCCTATGACGAACTGGCCTAGATCCAGAAGGCCGGTGTGACCAGCACTCCTCTGACAAGTTTTCCGGCGACGAGTGGGATTGTGACGAGTGGGCCGGTTCCCCAAAAATAAAACGTGCAATATTGCATCGTTGAAAAGACCATTTTCAAAAGTAAGAGGCGTCTATACTCGCGGTCAGCTTTCTATGGCAATGCAGTCAACGCTAGAGGAGAGGGTGCACCAACCGCCGTACACGCGCTTTCCTCCTCTCTTCGGATTGCCTCAGAAAGTTGACCGCGAGCTCCAAAATTTCTGCTCTGACGATGGTGACTGGAGAACGAGATCGCCCGAATTGCGCGCCCTCAACTTTGCATATCAAACACTACGTGCGTAGGCCGAGTTTTCAGAATCAATTCCCCGCTTTCGATTATAGGCCTTCGAATATGTTCGCTTTTTCAGGTTTCAAAAAGTTGTGTAATGCATCCTGTAGAGCGTTTGGGTTTTGCTCTAAACGTATTGAACAAATTGACTTTTGTAAAGGCTCCACTGGAGTCTCCGAACTCGTGTACCGCCAACTACCAACACCACCTAGGATCCCAGATAAAAAGCTGTGGCGCCAGATTTGTATAGTACTCATTACAATAAAACAAATGACTTGCAATCAATTACTTTTAGAGTGATAATGTTTCGATCATTTGATTACCTTGATTAGGTATTAATCACGAGGGTAAACAGATTACTTTTTAATGTAATATTATTACTTGGAAAACCGTTACTATTTTCCCAACCATTTTAAATGGCGCGCTTTATTCCTACGACCTTTTCACCATCATCATCATCATCACCATCATCATCATTACCACGGAACCCTCGAACCAAGTATCCAGACCGGGGAAAAAATCTATCGAAAGTGGTGAATTAAAAAAAAAAAAGAGTATCTCGTAATCCGGTGATTTGAGTCCCATATCGGACCGTATACGAGAATCCCGTACTTTCAAACCGCCAGAAACGAAGATAGGCCGTTGTTAATATATTTGAAGTATTCCGAAAAATAACAATTTCATTTTTCGAAGCAACGGGCAATTACATTTTGTCTCAAGTAATTGAGCCATCTATAATCGGATTTTGTCAACCAAGAGTGATAGTAACTGTTAATTATTTTTTGCAATAACGTGCATAAGACAGGCAAAACAATACAAAACGTCAGGTGACTCCAAGGGACGAATGCCAGCCGAGAATTAGTTGGTAGATGGGTAAATGATAATTTTTTTTTATTTGGACAAGGTGCTGTGTTTCAGAAGTAAATTAAGCGCTTTCAGATATATAATTTTTTACAATAATCAAATGCACCGGTTCGGTCTGCGAGTCATTTACTGGTCTAATTATTTCTAAATAAAAGATTATTAAAATAAAGTAGGTTTGTTTAAGTAAAACAGCTAGAAGTAAACTTCGCACTAACATCTAGGATAGCGCAGATTCAAAGTGAGACTACAAGGATATAGAAAGCAGCCTTTCCAGAATTTTCATATGCACTGCAAGACACATGCTTCAATATATATTTTACCTACAATTGTATCGTGCATAAAATAAAACACAACTTTTAAGTTCATTCATCATTGTACAGTAGGGCTAATTTGAAACATTCACATTTCTACCTGCGCATTGTTCTGCGAACCATTCTTCCCATCTGCATTCTGAATTGGGCAAATGTCGCATCTTTCATCAATGTATACCCCCCAAAATGGCATTGCATGCCAGAGGGCAGTCGTTGATTGGGGTACAGAAAGTTTCCTTCTGTCCCGACGTAGCGGCTATACGGCGAGCAAGTGCTCCAAAATCCGTATTTGGTGGCGCTATGGAAAGCAGGGAGGGGCACGCCACTGAAGGAGCAACATGTAGACCAACACGCGGCCCTGACGTCACGCAGCTGCGGTGGCGCTGTCGACGGCACTGCGCATGCGCAGACGCTTCACTTCTCGCGAATTCGGCTTCTGCGCACGCGCAGTGCCCACACCTCGTGTGGACATGCAAACAAGCATCGTTGTCAAGCGCAGGGACCGCGCGAGAACGATGCAGCAAAGTATGTGTGTGTGTGTGTGTTGGGGGGGGGGGGGGGGGAGGGGCAAATATACGATGTGCGCAAGAAGAGGCGAACTTGCACGCCGTACAGTCACTCACAGTCATGGCGCTTCGCATGGCTCCTGAGATGACGGCCTTATCAGATAAAAAAAAACGTCCAAGAACAAATCGCGAAGCAAGTAGCGGAAGCTAATACGCCGCACCCTGCTTTTGTTTAACCTGGCAGCATCTATAGACGCTTGCGAGTACGGCCTCAGAAGCCGCCGCCATTTTTCTGCTGGTGTGGGTAGATCGTTTGAGAGTCGAACACTGCTGAGGAGCAAGATGGCGGCGCCCAGAGGCCGTACTTGCAAACATGTATATAGCAAGATGTGAAAATAAATTAATAGGATAATTATTTTCTCGAGCTGGGTTGGTAATACGCACTGCAGAGAAAGAAAATTACATATATAGGTACAAAATGATCCTACAAGCTATATTCGAGTTTGCCTCATGAGAAGAGCAAGTTTTGCTCATGGTCCGTACGCTGTGCGAACTAATTTGTTCGCACAGCGTAGGGTTGGCACTCGCAGAAAGAATCGATGCTTTTGACGTTTGAAACGTGTCTGACTTGATAAGATAACATTTATCTGATTTAAAATGCACCTGCGTACATACTAACGCGCCCCATAAAAGAGGAAATTACAAATGCATCGCAAAAAGCCGTACTTTTTTTTTGCAACAATTTTTATGGTGATAACTGGTATTGAAACATACTGGGTTACCATGGTCTTTGTGAATGTGCTCATACGTGAGAACACGATGCACTTTGAGTGCTAATATAATCACTGATACAAGATGGGATATGGGTCGTTATGCAACAATCCGCCTCGGGGTATTACCGTTCCACTGACGGGACATTTTGGCCGTTTTTGAGACTGTGATCGCGTCTCAACGTGTAGCCACGTCACCCAGCGATGTCTGAACATTTCCCAACTCCAAGTGGGAACTCTGTGAGAAGAGATGCACTGTCGATGTCGGCCGATGGCTCAAATGGAATCCAGTCCCGTATTCCCTCTGGGTACAGGAAGGAAGAAAAAAAGATCCTAGGCGGACGCAGAATCAAATATTAACATATCGATCACTTGCACAACACGTTTCTTTTTACGAGTTCATCTTTGTGCTTTTAGTGTACAGCAAGAAAACTATCGTACTACATGGCCACTATGCGCAACCATGGTGTTGTGGCGCAATATAATGTTAAGGCAACTCGGATGAGTCCCCATCTTTCTATGGAATACACAGGGCGGATCTATGTGTCTGTAATGGATTAGGTTGTTGTTTTCTCCGCAGTTTTTTAAAAAAAAAGTACGAAGGGTATATTCTCTGCAGTCATAAACGCTTTTCTATGCTTGCAGATGTTTTGGGTTTCCAGATTTATCTGTTTATTTTTACTCATCACAGAAGGGTGGTACTCAATTTCGGACGCCAGATAGAAACGCTAAGGTAGAAACGCTACAATGAAATAGAAGGAAAATGTCTTATTTTTGTCTTCAACTGCATATATAGATTTTTTTCTTACTTGAGACGCGAGAAGTTATTAAAGTTATAAATCTGCTATGGCATATTTTCTTAATTCTTTTTAAATATAACGGTTTGGGAAACAAGAAAAACAAAGTATTTTCCGCTACTAATAACTATAAACTTGCCCCTTTTCTTCTACGTGACTTAGCCAGATCTTTGGATAATTGACTGAGGACGACTCTTGCAATGCCTCGTAATTTCTCCTACCGCTATCTCTCCGTAGATTCTGTTGTGGCTTCGTGCTTGGCCTGGATACGCCCTAGCTGATCTTCCTAATGTCATGCCAGTGCTGTGACACTGACTCTGAAATAAAACCTGCCCGAAAGCTTTGCTCTTCAAAAACTAGGGTTCATGCTAGATTTGTGGATCAGACGTACATGATTCATGACAGGAAAATTACGTGCAATTTCAACGAGTACTTGAAAAATTGTCACCAAAAAAAGAAATAACCTCAAAATTAACGACCCCTGAAAAAAAAAATAAAAGGCCCGCGAGTAATGGCCACGAAAACATTGGTCCCATGTAGCAAGTAGAAAAAAAATGGTGACAAGGGTTAAAGAGGTTGTGCAACAATTTCAGTGCTTTGCTTAAATAATTTGGGAGTTGGTGTCTCGGCCTTTCTGAAGTAAAGAAGAAAAAGAAACGCTTTTGCCTGCATGCCCTAGCTCTTTTCTTTTTTTTTTAATTCACAAAGATTGAGGTTTTTGGAACTTCTCAACTTCTTCTTCATCTTCCGAGTCAGGTATTCTGTGACGTAAATGGGGGACGCGCGGGGTTCTGGTGAAGCTCTCTCTCTAGAGCCATCAGTGAGCAACGAGAACTTACCCGCTCGCAACCACGTGTCCACGTGCTTGCGCAGTGCAATCAACAAGGCGAGACGAGGAAAGTCTCGTCCGGGTCCGACCATACCCGTCCGGCCTAAGGCCTTAGTCCGGCCCTGTCCGCCTCCCCGTCCGGCTTCTGGCGGCTGTTCGCGGTAGCAGATAGAGCTGACGGTTTTGTTGACCTCGGATAGATGACGCCTGTAAAACTCCGTATAATAAAAGTTTCATTGATGATACCAAGTTTTTGACCCGTTTATACTTATGTTGGAACGACAAGATTTAAAGAAAAAATACCTTTTATCGGGCAAATATTTGCACAACTTCCCATCTCTTTTCAAGTCCCCCATTGACGTTATGCCTCGTGGTTCTCATGGCAGCCGCTCGCGGTTGCAGCTCGGGAAATATTCAAATTTTTGCCTCGCGATTACGCGGCGGAATTGCAACATTTCGAAGGAAGGAGATGTGTTTTCTGTCTTTTGTGACAAGATAATCAATGTCAAAAGTATAAGATGCAAACTCTTTCGGCGTTAAATTCGTTGCTCGGCTCCTTTAAGAAAGGAAATATTTCCAGTGAACCCATTTGCAAATCGAAGGTTTTAAGCTTGCAAATTTCCCACAGGACAGTAATCGCACTCTAATTTAATGTGTTTGCATTTTTTTTTACTTTTCTAATAAAAAGAAAATGGCGGGGGGGGGGGGTGCACTTCGACAGAATTACGCGAAGCGTGGATAGGGAGTTTCGAAGCATTGTCGGTGACAGCCACAGTCCATCCAGCAGTCTGAAAGGCCATGAACGCTTTGCGCTCAGAAAAATCAATCGCAACCATAAATACGGCCCAGAATCCCGTCGACACTTTTCCCAAGAAGAGGGAGCAAGTCAGCGCTTCTCGAAATGCAGCGCAATAGAAACAAAAAAAAACCCTTTGAGGCGTAAACCACTGGGATTGCAACCGAGTGCTTCCTGCAAGCAGTCAGCAATACCATTATATTCTAACATTCCTGTTTGGACTTGAAATTTCGTTTACACCAGTGTCTTGAAGTGCATCTCCTTGTTTCTTCTTATTACACAGTAAAAGAAATGACAGTACTTCAAACCAGAATTTGATTGTTCGGGAAACTCTTCCAGTTTAAAATGAATTCCACGGAAAATCTTTTCTCTCCATAATCTTTGAGATAAATGTATTCTACTTGTCACTTGGGACCATACTTCTCGGTGCCTTCTTTATACGGGGCCATTTTTACAGGCTTTTTTTTTTTCGGGGCCTTTTTATTTGAGCAGTTTATTCCGGTACCAATATTTTCCTACATCCAATCGCAATCCAAAATAGGCAACGCCATGCCCCCCCCCCCCCCCCCCGCCAAGAAAAAGGAAAAAGAAGTAATACACGAGCATGGAAAACGGAGTCTACCACCTATACAAATGTACATCGAAAACCGCCGCAGCAGGGATAAGAAAATGGGAAGGAAACGATCTGGTAGAGCGGTGGGGATAAAATACGCGTCTTTGAAATCGCGAATACCAGCCCATTCGACAGTAAAGGTCGCGCAGACAATAAGCCGGCTGTTTTGACTCCATCGTCCGAACGCTCGCATCCTCTTCGCCAATTCTCGATCCTTTCCCGCCGGAGGCGCGGGCGTACTCGCTCGCTCGTTTTACGCGAGGAAGCCCAGAGTGTCCCTCTGGCGACAAAACCGGAACCTAGCTGTGACGTCACTTGCCGATAGGCCGACGGCCGACCCGTCGCTGACCTCCAATGAGGTCGCATTATCGGGGACCACGTGCCGGTAATGGAGGTCCTGCCTTGTCCCGTCATCAACGCTGTCTTCTTCGAGGGGGTCGCTGTCATTTCAAAGACACTCCCCCTTTCCCTCTTTCTCTCTTCCACGGTGGTTCTTTCTACCCCTGCCCGTATCTCGCTGTTTCTTTTCCTCGCGTGCCTCTCCTCTCTGCCTCCCCTTCTCTCTCTCTCTCTTCCATAATCAGTAAATGTGCAAACAACACGTGACCGTTGCAACACTCGACCTGGACTCGTCAAGCAAAAGGTTGGATCCGAAAGTTCGCAAAACCTTCCGACTGAAATTAGGCGGCAAAATCGCGGAGTCCCCGTCGCGTGATTCCAACAGACCATTTTTTCAATGGAGAACGAGTGCTTATTGAAGGGTTCAGTCAGGGCTGGAGAACAGTGGTTCCTTTCATGCCCCAGGAATGGCGACCACCAATGTCGTTCGATGGGCTTTAAAAAGATAAGGGTCTATTGGCACGCTCCGTAAACCTGGACCCCAACATTCTTGTTTGAAGAGTCTAGAACACATGGTTAAAGTTCACAATTACTATAGTTCAAGGATACAAATAAGCTTCTCGCCTGTGTCACAACAAAATTCGGTTTGTCAAAAAAAAAAAAAAGCTCTCAATGTTTTTGCACGCCACAGAATATATACATTTATATTCTCGGACATTGTTTGAATGCTTTGCCGTCGCATTGTAGGGATGCGAAAAGTCTAACATGGTGTGAGTGCGTTTTTGGAAGGTACACCCGTTTTGTCCTCAGAACCGTGGTAAAAAGATTCCGGCTAATAGCGGAGCATCATTAAATTCCCATTTTTGCAAAAAAAAGAAAAAAAAATGAAGTTATATGCAGCTGCATTTTAGATGAGTTATATTTTATCTTACGGAGACGTAGACACTTCAAACGTCAAAAGCTTCGCTTCTTCCTCCTACAAACATGTCTTGTAAGAACTACTTCGCGCGGCGTATGAACAAGGCGCCAAACTTCCTATTTTGTTCAGGTGAAAACGAGTATAGATGTAATGATTTAGGGAAATTTTGTAAATTCCACTAGGCCTCGTCTAAGCGATGCACGAAAAAGGTAAAACAAATGTTTGCATTTTTTAATATAAGAAATTGTTTTTCAAGTGGCTTCACCACGTAAAACGGCATTTACAATCACGATTTTTTTTTCTATTACATCAGCAAGGTCTAAATGAAAAAGAGAAGTTATAAAACCAACGCTGCGTTCCAAAATGATGGCGGTCGCAGCAATCCAACTATATTACGCACATTTCACAAAACCTTTGATGTACAAACCGATAATTCGATCAATCTTTCGAATTTACCGCTTGAGGTTAGGAGCACAAAAAAAAAAGATGTTTCTCTATTCTATAGACTAACAAGCGGCCCTGACGTCCCGCCGCTGAGGTGGTCCTGCTATTGGCAAGGGCGCGTGCGTGGACGCTGTACACGAACCTGGTTCCTGGCTGACGTCACGTGGCGCGTTCGTGAGGAGGTTACTCTCACGTGACCACCATCATTCCGATGACGTCACGTGTACACCGTCCTTTAAATTTAAAAAGAAGCAAAGCGTGCCAAATTTGCCGGCCGTTGTGACAGTTTCTCGTACGTCGCACTTTCCTCGGATATTCATATCCTTAAACGCATTTCGTGTTACTATATGACGCAATAGGAACCATTGCATTGCTAGATGGACTCTTTTTAAAAGTAAGTCCACATCCACCACGCCTGTCCGCCACCGCTCGATCACGTACTCTGAGCTTTCATTGGACGCGAGGTCTGCGTCATTGTTCGGAGAGAACTCGGAACCAATCACGTGCTTCGTGACCAAGGTGTGGCGCCTGCCAAAGTTGCTCGATGGAATTTTGAAGAGATTCTATTAGAGCCAGAAAAAAAATGTATAAAATAATAAAGTATTTGAATTATGTCCTCATGGCGAAAGGATTCATAAATCCTACGACCTTTGCCGTCTGTTTTCGTCGAGTCTCTGGCCACTGAGGCTGTCAAAGAAACCCGACGGGGAAACTGTTCTTGTTGGTGAGAAGTAATACCAAATTTAATATCATCTTTTTTTTTCGTTTCAAATGAGAAGGATTGGGTTCTTTCACAGTACGGAAGGTCCACTCGAGCGAGTCTTTCACTCCCAAGCACAGGACAAAGAAATACATCGGTGGACCCGTACCCACATTTCGAGCCACTGCAGCAACCTCTAAACCCCAAACCCCAAACTTCAAACGCCTCGTAATATCGTAAAATTAAATCACGCTTTTAGGTTGTTTCGCAAATATTTCGTATCATGTACAAAACGGATTTACTCTGGTGCTTGCGTTAAAGTCTGTTCAAGGGCATCTTCCCAAGGTCTTGAACTATTGAAGACAAATCAAAGAAACGAGGGTGCCAGAGATAGGATGCAACCATGGAGAAGACTTCTTTGTTTTGTCCTTCAGAGAACCCCTGTCTCAGGTGAATCCGACATGTTTATTAGGCAGTCTCTATTGTTGTTGTTTTGACGTTTTATTTACACGAAATTGAAAATTCCCCACTCCAGTGGACGCGACGCCACATGGCGGCAAAGATGTAAACTTTTAAGAAAGCGGGAGTCCATGTCTGTTCGAAATGTGGAGCGAAAACTTCCCGCGGCCACGCGCACCGTTCGGATCGCGTGTACCCTTTCCACCTGCTATGTTTTTTCTCGCTTTCACCCTTTCGCACCCTTTTCCTCCTCTCCCTCCATCTGTCTCAACTTCCTCCCCTCCTTTGAGCCGTTCTACTCTGTTCTCCCCTAAGCTGACAGTGCGGCTGACGCTACGTGCTCGCTGCCTACTAATCAGACGCTGCCCTTTTCATCACGTGACCCGGTTCGCTCTCTGCGTTTGTGTGTATTGGCGGGAGCGTCATCACGTGCCGAAAGATGGACGAATGACTGGTCCAACGAGTGCGTAGCCTCCACCCCACTGGCAGCTCGCCGGTGAACGGAGCGCATCTCCATTTCCCGCCTCTCCCGTTTAGATTTTACGTTGTTGCTTGCTGGCGTAGTCGGAAGGAGGAGGTTGCCCGAAGAGCCGGTTCCTCTGCCACGATTAGGAAATTACCCGAAGCTTAGCGGCCGCGGCCCTGAATGATCCGTCTTCCGACTTAGGTGGTAATGGAAATCAGTCTCTCTCTTCGTTGTCTGTACTCCGTTTTATGTTCGGATGGACCACTGTAGACGCTAGGCGCCATCACGTGACCTTCTTGGTGGGTACAGGTATGCGCTGGGTTCGTATTCACCTGATACGATTACACCGCTGGATTGGCTAGAGTATGGCTCGTATCGTTCGCTGCGGTCCATCGTGATGTCAAAAACGAAGTAGAGATGTTTTTGTTTTCTTGGTATTGCCCGATGCTGGCTTCGCTCTTTGGTGGCGTCGAGAGGTGCTCGGCATGTGTCGTCATCGGCCGTGTACGGTTCATTCACACCGGGTAGAAAATATCTCGGGCTTCCGTGTCGTCGAGCGGGTAGTGCATTTCCGCGTTGCAGGGTTGGAGTGGCAGGAGGCTGAGGTGGTTGGGCCATCGTTTTCTGTCTATGATTTTGTTTTGTTATTATTATTTTTATTGCAGAGTGGTGTTCATCGATCATAATCTGTTCAGGATGGAGTTACTCCGTACAAATCGGCGAAAAACAAACAAACACACAGACACACACAGAAGTACCTTGTTGTATTTCAGTCTTTTTAAATGACGGACGCGTGAGGCTGTATGTAAAAGACAGTATTGTATATATTTCTTTAAATCTTTCAAAATCTAGGATGAAGAATGCAATCGTTACTGTTGCAAATATATGTTACCTGCATGTTAACTGATTTTTATTGGTCACATTAAAAGGAACGCATAAAAATACAAATCTTAACCTCCCACTGATAAAAAGAAACGCAGACAGTACAAGCTAATTTTTTTCCCTTTTTAGATTTGGACCGGGCTGACGAAAATGTTCATTGTATTTTAATTTCTAGACCAGAAAAATACCAGGAACATTAATACACACACAAAGCACAATGCCTCTACATCATCGACATAATCAAATTATTTGATCCTGTGGATGAAACATATGCAGTGCAATACAGCGCTATGTTTGAAAAAAAAAAACGCATGTCTTCCAATTCCAGTGTCTATCGACCGTAGTAAGAGTAATAATAGTATGTTAAATTTGATTCAGGCAAGACGCGGCTCCGCAGAAAAGGCAAGTAGCCCACACCGTCAAGGCCCCCGATGCCGCATCTACTGATCATGGGATGAGATAGCGTACCAGAGATGTGCTGATGATGTTTAAATGGAGCTCATGAGCGAGGATAAGGGATGACTCTGAGGGTGATGACTGCCCTGTGTTTAGTGCGCTTCTTGCCGGGTCGGTCTGTCCAGCTGGTCTCCCGACAAGATGTGAAGATGTGAAGTAAGAAAGAGAGGAAGGGAGGGGACAAAGACCTGTGTAAGAGCAGAAAAATACAACAAAAGAAAATCGAATCCTTGAGCAACCACTTTGCTCCCGGTAATTACCAGCTTTCACAGGCAAGATCTATCAGAGAAAGGAGGACAGAAATAACGATCAATGGAGGACATCTTTGTATGGGTAAGCCACGCGTTGGGTTTCTTTGCCGTTTCGGTACAATACTATTGAAGCAAGCACTCTAGAGCGCATCTTGATACCGTGATAGAACAATTTAGAGAGATTAAAAGAGTCAGTCTGCTAAACACCAATGTCTAGAAAGGCTTAAATTAAATTGAAGGTAACGAAAAAAAAATGAAGGGGGAAGGGAGAGTTTCCTCATAATTTTGGAAGCAATTATTTGGAGCGCTCGTCAATTATGGAACTTTGTTTTATGCTCGTGTTTTCCTCGCCCCGGTACTACTGGTGACGAGATGTTTTGGTGGCGCCACCTTGCTGGCGCCCTCCTGTGACGCAGCTGGTAGGAGGCGAGCCGACAACGCGCTATGTCAAAGCACGGAGTGGCTATGTTAGCTTACATCTATGCCGATTAAAAGCGGTCTATGTATTGCAAAAACACGTATAACGTTGTTTGTGAGTGATTAAACAGCCTGGAGGGTGGGCTTCACATTACAGCTTGCGGGGCGCGCGTAAAACTATTCACAGCCTCTGATATTTGTGTTTTCGGATCTGTGGCGGAAGCTGTAGAAAAAGGTTTGGCATTAACCAGGGTAAATGACGTACTGTCTTCTTATGATGCTATTGCAATTAAGGCAAATGTGCAAAGGTCGTCTGTCTTCTTAGTTGTACACGCGCGCACAGTTGTGGTTCAAAGCACTGTACACCTGTACACTTGTTTTATCTACACTGAGCATGCCGATACCGATGCTTCTATCCAAGTGCGATTATTAAATTGTCGGCAATGGCTAGGCAAATTCAGGCGATTGATTAATTTCTTCTATCCTATTTTTACTAATACTTATTTAGAAATTTCAAATCGCTCGCTGAGAACCGCATCACGCATTATGCACATTTGATCCGCAAAAATTAAACATACAAACAGTAGTAATTCACAGCAGGTGTATTTCTATTTTCTGTGGGATGCTGAAGTGTCAACTGACTACATTTAAGATAACGATCGCGATGGGGTCTCGCACGTTTAGCATTGACTGGGTGAATGAGCAAGGGTTTCATTGGAACGACTCCAGAAGCCAGCCAACGCTTCTTTGTGCCAGTAATTTTGAGGAAATGTTCGTTCACTCGTTTACAAAATTTAAAAAGGAATCAACTCGGAACTAATAAGAGACCAGCACTCACGGTACACATTAGAACCAACAGTATTCTCGGAGTCGCTCTCATTGAAGTGTTTACTACACACGCACCCTATTAATGCACCCTATTAGCCGTGGTAGATGTTGTAGTGGAGAAAGCGCTATAGATATACTATTTTCATCCTTCAGCTTTTCGTACTGGGGTAGAGAACAGGACACTTCCATCTGAGCGCTTCGACACCTCAGGGCAAGAAGTGTTTGTTGGCACGAGAATGAGTGCCACGTGCGGTATAAAACTTCGGTAAAATGTCCTACTTGAAATATCACTCCATCTAATAAACACAACGCGTGAAATGGGCTTTGCCGCGCGAGCTGACGAGCCAAGTGACCAAATATTTGCGCGGTCTGTCCCAGTCTGTCCTACCCTTGACGCCACAAACGATGATGATGATAGCTAAAGAAACGCCCCCGGTATTCGCACACGCCACCAATACCATCAGTTGTTGTGCTTGCTTAGTTTAATCGAAGTATAAACGTCAGGCATGAAGCTGCCAGTAAGGCAACCGTTCTGGAGCGGTACACTAATACGTGGAAATCTGTTAAACAAGAAACCAGACATACGTAAGTATCATCAGTGTTAATGATGAAACCGTTGCTCTCCAATCCTCGCAAGCTTGATAACTTAGGTTTTATCGGGTCGTGCCGAACATTTCACACTGTCACTCCCACTCCAAATGTAACTTCCGTCTTTTGAGGGTCATTAAATTTCTTCCACGTGATCTTTTTACGCAACTATAAAGAGATTGATATCGTTGAAGTTAAAATATAACGCCGTACACAGTCTTTTAATATCATTTATTGATACTGTCAACCTTTTTTCGGCTTTTATGGGAGTGGGTAAGAAAAGGACAATATGCAGACGGCTTTAAAAAGTGACAGAAAGACATACCAAGGTAAAGCGTGGTATTTCAAGAATGTCCAAAGCAAAAATTAGCTAGCAGTGTAATGCAATTTATATGACAGACACTTTTACAGAACCCAAGCAAAAACAAATATAACTGAGACATAAAATAGCAGAACATATAAAACGGTAGCAGGCGGATTTATACACAGGTTTCCGATAAAGATAACAACTTAAACAATGACAAAACGAAATATCCTATAATATTTCTCTTTTTTTCACAGTCATTCACTCAGGTATTGATGGCAGTATCAAACGTGTGCACATCACATCTTTAAGGGAAGCTCTTGTTGAATTTTGAGCTACTCAAACTAAGCATTTTGGGAATTTCCAGGCTTTACTGTTCCTTGCATACTAATGACCATTTTAAGTTTAAAATAGCTATTTAATACAACAACAAATTAAGGTTATGCTAAAACCAACATTAAGATTTTCCCGCGCTGTCCAGTGGGGTGATGTCACATGTTGTATGAGCTAAAATTCAAGAAGGCATTCTAAAAAAAGACAGAATTTTGCACGTTTGATTTTCCCTTTTGCTGGCAAGAGCTTTATTAGCATTCAGTTATCATCGTTAAACTTTTATTACCCTTCGAGAACAAGCCGTACTGCCCCCGCATCAGACGATTTGACATCATATTTTAAGTGTTGCAGAAGGGCCTCACAGCCTCTCAGATTAAATCTAAAACTTCAAGTAACTTCACGAAAAAAGCTTTATTCGGAATCGTAATTCGAGTTATTAGTTAAGTTTTGTCTAGAATGTGCCGGATCAATCTTGAGGCAAATAACTTAAATCAACATTTCCCCGAAGCTCCACTTTAATCGTTCTGGGATAGAAACTGAAATTATAGCAAGGACTAACCTGTCAACCCATTGTTTCTTATTCAAGCGTCTTTTTTCTCTGATACAAACAGTGCTGAACGTAGCCGCCGGCAAGGCACCCCTCCAGTCGTCCACAATGGGCGGCGGAGTGCCACAGAAAGCCGTGGACGGTAGCACGAGCGCTTTCTTCCAAGCCGACACCTGCTCCCTGACCGAAGCCGAGCGGTCGCCCTGGTGGTACGTGAACCTCCTGGAGCCCTACTCCGTCCAGCTGGTCCGCCTGGACTGGGGGACCACGTCTCCAGAAGCCACCGTCGTGGTCCGCGTGGGCAACAACCGCCCGGACATGGGCGCGAATCCCGTCTGCAACCGCTTCACGGGTCCGCTCGAAGAAGGACGACCCCTCTTCCTCCCGTGCGCGACCCCGATGCCCGGCGCCTTCGTGAGCGTGCATCTTCAAGGACAGGGACCACTGTCCATCTGCGAGGTCTTCGTGTACACCGACCAAGCTCTGCCCGTGGAACGGTGCCCGTCATTCAGGGACCAGCCACTGGGGTCCACCACCACGTACAACGGGAAATGTTACATCTTCTACGACAACCAGCCGGCACCGTTCGAAGCATCCATGAGGTTCTGCGAGGCCCGCGGAGGGACACTGGTTGACGAGACAAGTCCGGCCCTGCAGGGGTTCCTCAGCTGGGAGCTGTACAAGAGGCACCGGCACGACTCTGACTCTGGGCAGTACTGGATGGGGGCTACGAGGGACCCGCGCGACCCTGCCAGCTGGAAGTGGCTGAATGGGAGGGAAGTGACCATTTCCTTCTGGAACGCACCCGGGGGTTCTAGAGAAAACAACTGCTCGAGGTTTGACGGAACCAGGGGTGGCTTTGGTCAGATACCAACTGCGAGCACGCCCTGAACTTCGTCTGTCAACATCGTGAGTACATACGAATTCTCACTCTAATAAGTGAAGCACTGTCTGCTAAACACTTTTTCTGCAGAGTACGTTGATACCCAGTGAATTGGATGTACAGTACGCCGCAATATGAAAGACCCACTGGGAGCGCGTGGCCGAGGCAGTGGCTGGCGGGGGTGCTGCGAGCGCTCCGGGCAATTCCATTCTGCTTCGAGGGCAGGACGCTCACTCGGGGCTCAGCACAAACTGATAAGCGCGTTGTGCTTTAGCTGAACCCCGTGTGAGCGTCCTGCCCTCGAAGCAGAATAGAATCGCCGGAGCGCTCGCAGCGCTCCCGCCAGCCACCGCCTCGGCCACGCGCTCCCAGTGGGTTTTTCATATTGCAGCGCACTATTACACTCAGTGGTTTCGTGCATGCACACTGAAACACAATAATATCGTTATACCAACCATTGCCTTTCTTTAATCTGTTTAGCCAATGAGAGGAGTCTGATGCGGCAGGCCTACTCATTTGGCCATTGCGACGGCATGGTCACTGGAGCGTGATGCCAGTAACTTCTTATTGAATGAATTAATCGTAGAAAGACCAATAATTTGAGTCCCAAGAACATTGAGGGCAGATACGGGGGCCGGTGAGGATTTGTGAAATAATGTAAAGCAGTTATAAGACATAGAAGGAGATCTTGATGAGAAAGAAACCTTATTCTGCATTGCGTCTTTGAGCACTAGAGAAGCCTTATTAGGTTTTATGGGTTCCAAATTATTTTTATGGTCAGGAAGGTTTCGTTTACGTGTTTGAATCCGTAACCTTTTAAACCGTTCATGCTAAAGTCAGATGTAGTGTCCGTATGATAGGTGCCAGATTTTCGGTGTTTCTTGATAAGAAAAAGTGTCGAATGTATAAGGTATATATTCATTCAACGAAATTGGTGTATTTCGGGGACATTAATGTGCAGACGATAAAAGCTGCTTATAGTTAAAAAGAAGTCTGGGATAAACATGAAAAACATTTCTCAACAACTACAGCAAAAATTCAAAATTTAATTTACATTTTTTATGTTGCCCTATAACCCTTCATACTTGCCGTAAGCCTCGGTGCTGGAAAACGTCAGACAATGACTGCAAACACGGGCCAAAGTTCGAGTACACTTTAACGCGGTGATCCAACGTTTCTCATCTTTCTATCTTGCTACACCACCTTTCTGAAGCAAGATGTTTCCTCCACTGGGAATGCAAGTTGCTTTTGCTTCTTTCTCCAGATTCAGCCGATAACTACCACCAGTGTAGTTTTGAGCGCTCTCGTCTAGATCGGATCTCAATAAAACTAGGACATTGTAACTGCCCCTAGTAACCGACTGACTGACATAAATGGGAGCTCTGTCGGATTTTTGTGCGACACAACCCAATCAGCATGTTCACAATACCCAGGCTTTGCTCTTTCCGGCATATTATTTATTATCTCTAAAATCAAAATAGCTAATGAGAAAATGTCAAATGAGGGTGATGCAAAAACCAATTCAAATTTTCACGCGCAGTCCAGTGGGTTGACGTCAAATGTTATACAACTTGCAAGCCGAGCAGACAGTCTAAAAAAAAGGCAAATGTTGTTTCGTTTTATTTGCGTGAGGTTAACCAGCATTTATTGCACTCGATCAAACTTCCTTTAACCCCGTCGGGAACAAGCTGTAATGACTCCACATTGTCGCCAGATAATCAACATCCTACGTCCAGTATTCAGTGTTACCATACAACCCTTCACTCTCTCAGACCAAATTTGATATTTTAATAACTTCGCCGAAATAATGCAGTATGGCTTGCAACTTAGGTTGGTAGCTGAGATGGGGCTATTAATGTGTTGAACCGATTTTGTGGAAACCAGTGACAATGAAAATGTTGCCTGCACTGCCCTTGCACTGTATTTCAAAGTCAGTGATTCTACTTTTCCTGTACTGGCAGAATGATCGAGGCTGGATGCTTCGTGCTCGACGAACGTCTAAGACAAGGGTGTGAAACCTATTCGGGTCTGAGGGCCAGATAGCCGAACCCTAAAGAGGTCAAGGGCCAACGCCGAATCGAGGGGGGATGGGGGGTTATGTTATAGGACAAAAAGTAAAGCTGTAGTTTTGAAGTGTTATGGTGCAAGGTGCAAAGAAAAAGAACAACAGACACAAGAAATAAGACACATTCAAAGACGTTGTTTTTTGCGTCTTGCACCACGTTCACAAGCATAGCCCAATTGCAAGTTACTTTACGTTTCAAAGTGGCCGAATCCCTCAGCAGCACATTTCAGATTTCTTACTCGTGCTCTCTGTTGTACGTAAACGTGGCGTTTGAGCGGGGACATACGTTGTTGCCGTGTTGCTCGATCCTCGAAAATTGATCAAGTTCAAGCTGTCTTGAAAAGAAAAAAGAACTCTATACGACAGTTTTTGTTTACCTGTCTCTTTCCATAGCAGCATTATATGACAATATTAACGTTTTAAACGTATTTTTGGCTGCTAGAAACTCGAGCTCATTACTTACTCTTTGGAGGCCGCTCCTCCTGAGCAAGGATTCGTGCAGCCGAGGTGCGTCTTCAAGACCGCACGTTAGGAGCATAGTAGTGGGATCGACATACAGGTAGTCACAACTGAAAGAGCTAATAAGCAAAAAATTAGGGCGAACCAAAACTAAGTCCAAAAGAGAACGGAACAAAGAAAATATGTGAGCAGGTGAGCAGAGCAGAGCAGAGCTACGTTGCGAGCTTTAATGAACCGACGACATGAGATTACTATTTATCAAGCATATACGGAGCACAAATGTTCTAAAATGCGTCTGCGGCAGGTGGGAGCGCAAGCGGCGTTAAATTCAATCAAAGGGCAGCAGAGAGAATGCGTAGGGAACGCGCACTGACAAGGCAGCCAAGCACGCGCCATCAGGGATTGACGTCGTGGGGGGGGGGGGGGGGGGGGGCAAGAGCACGTTGACTTATTTTAGCGCGTAAACAAACACAAGAGGTGCGAAGGGAACAGACGAAATTGCGCGCTGTATAGGGCTCCAGACATGGGAACGATGATTCGCAGTCGATTGATGCTTGCGTGTAGCGTTTTAGCGAATCATGTGCAGCGTGCTCGAGACTCCTTGTCTAAGAGTCGAGGGTTTCAACAAAAATAGTCCTCGCTTCTAGCAAAAAAAGCTGCAGAAATCGGTACTTTTCGGTTTTAACCGAATGTGCGTTTCTTACATCCGACCAGGCGAACCTTGAGCGGTGCTTTTCGCTTCAAAAAACCGGAAAGTCTACGGCCTGCCAATCAGCCGGTGTTTCTGACTTGTTCTGTTTTCCCAGGACCAACGACGTGCGGGAAACCGGAGAGACCCGCCAACTCGACCATCGTCGCTCGAAACTTCGAAGTGGGTTCGGTGATCGAGTACCGCTGCGCACCGGGACACCTCCTGGTCGGGCCCAACATCAGGACGTGCCTCGCCAACGGCTTCTACAGCGAGTTCGCGCCCAAATGCAGATGTGAGTAGTGCTGAGGGCAAGTTTGTCTGCTTCGTTTGCAGGGGTTAACGTGGTGGCGTCCGAACGCCGAGCTCTGATTGGCTCTCATTGAAGGACAGTGGGTAGACATCACAGCAAGCTTTGTTGAGGTCTACCCACTATCCTTCAGTCAGAGTCGATCAGAGCTCGGCATTTTGACGTTACCACAACCCCTGGAAAAGAAACAGACGAACTTGCACTCCATCTTTCAGAGCTCAAAATCGCAAAAATATTCGGTAAACGCACGTTTTTTTTGTTTTTTTGTGGTTTGATTTTGCAAGTGGTAATGAAATTGAATGGCCCCTTTCATACCCGCGAGTACAAAACTTCTAGTCCTTGTTTGTGTACCTGTTTTGCAATTAATGACATTATACCAACTGGCAACCTAAAGCTTTCTTCACACAATGCATCGTTTCCACGCGCAATGGTTTAGCGAAACCGAGATTTCGCGAAATCGGCCCGTTCACAAGTGAGGCTTTCACGCGCGAAACCTTGGACGTATTGGGTCTCAAGGATTGCGCTAAACCTTACCCTTTCACCGAAAATATCAAGCGTTTAAAAATAAAAAAATTATATGAAGTACGCACAGCGCGAAGAGACAGTCTGCTTTAATAATTCCACTCGATAAATTTCGTCGGATTCAGTTCACTCGGTTTACAAGACCTTCCTAACCGGGGGAAGACCGCGAACGTCAGCGAAAAACCGGATTACCTAGAAGTATTTGGGACATTTTTTGAACCGCTAAAAGGTAAGTTAGACCTAGTCATCATGTATATCGGCAGTGCTTGCACTGCTCGCGACTGGAGGAATTTACAAAACGCCACCAACTGTGCAAACCCGTACTGCCTGTATCGCCTGTACGCTCCGCTTTTACGTCTAAAGCTGGCCACAATGTTTTTTCTTTTTTCTTTTTTTTTGTTTCTGTTTGGCTTTGGCTATTTTGGCTTGGATACACAATCGGCCAAAAATCAGACTCTTCCGATAGCTCGCTCCACCTCGAAAGTCAGACATCATAGCAATGTCGAGCGGCCATTGGTTGCATCTGCGGTTCTCCTTCGGTACGATTGACCGGCATCGGTGAGGTTTCAGCGAAAATCTTGCTCCAGAAGCGAGGGTGCGAGCAACCTTCAGCGAGAGCATGCGCCTTCTTCGGTCGCGTTCACACGGAGTGTACTTTTCTTCACACCTAGTTTCGCGACACTGGATTTGCCAACACGATGCACCGTGTGACTAGACATTAAGAAATACTGCCCGTGGCAAGTTCCGGGCAACCTATTGTCAATCCACAGTTAATTAGAATGAGGCATAAGCCGAAAATAACAAGGAAAAACGAATGACGAAGCAAAAATCGTTAACTTAATAAACCTTACCAGCATCTCCAAAGTTACCCATGATTTTAAGTAGTAATTGCAAATACAACCTCGGAGAAATAATCGTGCGCGTATCCTTTGAGCGAAGAACGTCCCCAGCCCCATCAAGGCTTTAAAGAAACGACAAAAATACCTATCGTAGAAAAAGCTCGGCTCAATTTTGAGGTTTCGAAGTGGGTTCCTAATATTTTAACATTCATGTTCACACATAATCTGAAAAAAAAGTGTCCTTATTGATTAGTGCTGTAAGTTATCGTCTCTTTAGGTGCTCTGAAGTTTCAACTACAACTTTTCCATTTTCATTATTTACACATTCAACGAGACAGAAGTGTGTCTTTAAACCGAACTTGAGGATTCAGCCCTAAAGGATGGCGTAATAATGAATGTTGTGTCTGCAATAGTGAGTCTGTTTAGCGAATCCCTTACAAAACATACGAGTGTTTACATCATTTTCCTCTTTACCAACACAAGAAGTCTCTTGGCTCACAAGAGACTTCCGTTCATTTAGTTTCGCAGGCTTTCCTAGCCTGTTCATATTAATGTTCCTGAAACGACGTAGTTCTACACAAGTCCCCAAAGTATGGGATTTAGCGAGGTCCGAATGTTCTACTATTTAAGTCATGAGAGGGGATCGGTTGTCTTACAGGAGTAACAAAAAAAATGTAAATAAATCTGTCGCTAACGGGTTGTTAAGCCAACAAACTGGAGAACCGGTCGTAAAATATTTCATGAGCATTCGAAGAAGCAGTCTATGTTGGGGATTGTTTAAGCGGTAGTTTGCGGGGACGCAATAGCCAATAGCGCCTTCGTCTTGCGCTTAAAGAAAAATATCTATACATTTTCTTGCCATGTATGTTAAATATTATACAACTTATTTGTTTTTTAACGAAAACCCCGTCTCTACAACATATTCCGGTCCCACTCTGGAATATATGTGCAAGAACAAGGCGCACACCGGAATGCTCATGGAATCGCCAGAAAGCTGAGTCAAACTTTAGGTATGCGCATATTGGTGTTTGACGCACCTCGTGGGCCTCGAAGCCACAAGCGAACAACAAACCAACACGAACTGCGGACGTCACAGAAGCGTCATGCTGCCGACACACATTTTCGACACAGAACGCTTTTTCACAAATACCTTTCTTTGGGATTTAATGAAGACGTTTAATGCTGAAGGAATCGAACAATGTATACGCGAACTCAACTATGTGACGTCACGGCGCGATGGTGGCGCGTCGGGCACACTTCCGGTCTGGGGCTGTGGGCAGAAGTCCCCATGCCAGACGTGTATTCCTGTGTTGTTTTGAAAGGAACCAGACAAAAACCTGCCTTCTCGTCAAAACGCCGTGACTGGTGCCGTACCAAAAGTGTCGAGAAAGGTTTGAAGGTCAGTTTTCACGTGCTCCGTTCGTCGGAGAATCTGGATATGTGCCGTGAAAAGGGAAAAGCAGACGCCGTCGGACAACGATTGCTTCGGCGGGAAGCACTTTGGGTTGAATTCACGGATACTTGTGCTGATAAGGTTTATTTGTTTTGTTCCAACATGAACGCCAGAAAACCGTCAGGTTGTGCGGACCACCAGTGCGGACTACGTTTAGTGCGTCTTCAAGTTCAAACGTCCGCCTGATCGTTCGAACTGTCGTCTGCTCTTTCAAAGTTTCCTGCTTGTCGTCTGCTCTCTTAGACGACGCCGGCCCGTAGACCTAATGTTGGCACGGTACTTGCGGTAAGAAGTAAGTGCAGGCCTGAAAAGACTTAAATTTTAAGGTTGGTAAGCAGGCTCGATGTAAACAGCAGATACAAGGAGATGTTGACCATTGTTACCAGTGACCATCACCGACTTGTTATGCCTAATTGAGTTGGTCCGATTCTGCTTGCGATTTTCAGTATCGACGTCGACCATCTCAGCTACGGTTCACGCTTTTGCAGCCCGAGCAGCGTCGCGACTGAAAATTCTGAGCGAAATCTCATCATGCGAATCAGGCTTTAGCGTACATTTTGCGGGTTCCACGCGGAATGAACCGCCGCATGTCACATTATTCACGCGAAGTTTTACGGTGTAACGAGCCTCGGTAATTGCGCTGACGCCGCTGAAGTAGTCAGACATCGCCTGGAAGACGTAGAATCAACAATTCGAACGCGAAAAAGGGAAGGGGGACTCACACCGACGCCGACAACATCGAATTTTCAATGGTTTGTTTATGGGCGACGGCGAGTTTCTTGCCCACTCCCCCATCGCGCATGCGCAGCGCCGGTGGCGTCCGGTAGGGGCGCTCCCGGTTTGTTTGTAAACATGAGTTGGTGTATAGCTGAAGTCTGGCATATATGTTTTCATACCTAGTGGGATGGTGCGAAGGCAGCTTAATCGTAGCGGAATAAACAAAGCACTTTAGCTGTCTGTAAGACATGATCAGCCTTAACGCCTCCCAAGAAACGCAGTCCTGCATGTTCACGATCGGTCAAGATGAATACCCCGACATGTACTGCATTGTCATCACTACAAAGCATTAGGCATGGGGAGGTTCCACTTCATTCCTAACCTGTCACCGACTTTATAATTTAAAATGTGACCAAATCTGACTCAATTTGTCTTATTTCTGAGGAAATTTCTGCTCGTGTCAACCGTTCAATGTGTGTGTGTTCATCCTTTGTATTTCTCCCTTTTCACTCTCTCTGCCCTCTCTCGAACCTCTTTACCGTTTCTAGACGAAGTTTACAGATCAGTTTCTCCGGTAGGTTGACCTTTTCGTGCTCTCGCATATGAATTATATTCTCAACATGTCCTCTCGGTGTCAATCGGTGAAGCTCACCGTTAAGAAGCCTAGTATGTTCACTTAACGGAACGCTAGCTAGTCACAGTTTTATGCATCTAATTAACGTTCTACAGTTATGAGGGTCGAAGTGTAGTTAATAAGATCTCCGATAGAAGTAGCACGAAGGAAGAGTGAACACAATAAATGGCATCCTGTTGTTCTTGAGCTTCAGTGAGAGCGACAGGGTTTAATCGCCATGTCTGCGGGTACTTCATTTAAGTTTCTGCAGTCTAATAAGATGCTAAAAAGCCCTCACCCACCAATAGACCTCGTGAACCTTTCCACCTTGCCGTCCCACAGATCTCGAGTGCGGACCCCCAGCGCCCATTCCTAACGGCTCCCTGATGCTGACGAACGGCACCAGGCACTACCTGAGCAGCGTCGAGTACGGCTGCAGGGAAGGCTACGTGCTCGTTGGCCGAAGCGTCCTCGTCTGCGACGTCGACCAGCGCTGGAACGGGCCGCCGCCCAGATGCGAACGTGAGTGGACTTCTAGGATTCCTTTCTAAAAACCCGTTATGTTTAGACAGGTGCAAATAAAAGGCGTCTCAAAGAGAAGCTGAAGAGTTTATTGAAGATAACGAGTTAGAAGTGGGTTCGTGTTTTTATCCTTATTTGAATATCACAAGAATTTGACCCCAACGGTTCAATAGACGCCAGAGAAACCCGAAGAACCGACCGCTGGGTGTGACGTTATACTAGGCACGTAGCCAGGGGAGGGGGAGAAAGCCCACGGGTCCCGCCCCCCCCCCCCCGAAATCTTCCATTTTACTGGGGCCTCCTCTCTCCCCTCCCACTCATACAACATTTCGTCATGGGCGCCCCCCCCCCCCCTTCCCTTACCCCCACCCGAAACGAAATCCTGGCTACGTCCCTGCGTCATACCCAGAGGTTTTAGCTGCCTTGGGTGTGGCGCTTGTGAGGGAACGATTGCAGCGCTTTCGTCTGCTCGGAAATCGGCTGCCGAAAGCGCGGAAACGTTGAGATGACTGTAATATGCCATGATTCCCTCCTCGCACCAAACGCGAAGGGGGTTGGGCCTTCAGCGCTATCTTGAATGCGCTGTTGTCGCTAGTTGGCGCATTAGTCTGGCCTATAAAATTAATATTCGTAATAAAAAAAAAGTTTTTTTTTGTTAATTTTAAATACAGTACCGTTTTAGTTTCCTTTTAACGTCGCAACCGGACATATGATGATTTTTATTTTTTTTATTATTAGGCTGTGCGAACGAAGATAACGAATGCGCTGAGAGTTTAAGATAGTACGTTGCGCGGCAGATTTGTAAACAGTGGCGAAGAGATCACACCACAGTAGGCACTTTGTCCAGGTCATATTCAACAGGGCTTGGTGTTCGAACACCGAGTGCTGCGTCGCCGTTGGACTGGGACGCCTGACTGAACAAGACCACTAGCCGAGCGCAGACGCAACCACCGGCCATGTAAACAAAGCACTGCGACAAAAAAAAAGAAAAAAACCCCCCAGATTTTGTGTTGTTGTTCCCACGGCTTTAGCTCTAAAAATAGCCGCTAGAGGCGCGACTGTGGGACCTGATCCACAATAAACTATTTTCGTTCGACTTCATCCGAACAAGAACAAAGTTTTTCGTTCGTGCTTAGACAGGCTGAAGTCGGTCGGCCTTTGAGGTACGTTGACACTGGTTTACGTTGTAGATGAAAAATTTACTGGGTGCAGTACGACTGCTAGCCTTTAACATGCATCACAATACTCATCTATTAAGAAAGAAAAAAACGTACCGGGGGGGGGGGATTGAACCAAGAATCTCTTGGTCCTGTAGTGAGTGTCTTGCGTTGCAGAAGCATCCCTGGGTTCTCCAGGGCGAAGCAGGAGAGGTTTCGGGAGCGTGCTTTTGCTTACGCTGCAGAATATTGCGATTCTCTCAATTGTTCAGCGGAAATCAATTTTCTTTTTACAGGGTTTTACCGAGAACTTCCGAAGCAGGGTTCAAGGGACGAATGTTGCACATAGTGCGCCTAAATTTAAGAGCTTCTTCATCTGCTTGATTGGGGTAACGTGTTTTATGGGCCACGTTTGCAATGAATGGTGTGAGGACGAGGAGAAAGCGTCGGTCGTCTGCATGCGTCTCCACACTCTAAATATGGTTGTGAATAACATACAACACAAAAGTGCATCTTTTGTGCCGCGTGATTTATGTGTAAACGTAGTTACTTATGAGCGCGGTACTCATCCCAAGAGTAACAAAAATGTTAATTTTATGATGCTTGATGTAATCCTTAACGTGTTTCCTAAGTAACACATTTTATGTGTAATATGATGCATTCGCTGCCTTGAACACACACCCCCATGCAGTACATCGCTCGCCGCCCCCCCAAAAAAAACGAAAAGAAAATTTAACGGCTTTGACGCTTCTCGGCGCCAAGCTTGCGTAACAGTTTGAAATCATGCGTAACAACCGCAAGCGTAACAATAATGTTTACCCTTAAAATCATCGTTTCTCGAAATTTCGGGGTACCCTGCTTGTGGGACCTCATGGTAGTGCTTCCGAGAGGAATGTCCAAACAAAGTTGGGATCGGCACGCATGTTGACGAGTAACAACCTGCGAATTATTTACAATATGCGTATTGAGATTTAGAGTTTAGGCTATGCTCAGCGTCTCCTCCCAGTGCCCACTATCCACCTCGCCGCGATGCTACCGCTCTGCCTTGGACGCGTCCGCGATTCAATCGTACACATCTCTATTGTGGTTTAAGTTGCCATAGCTTTGAAATCGAGGTTCTATATAGTCACTGACAGGATTGGAACGGCGGGGACGCTCCTCGACAACACTCCGGCGCCTCATGAGCCTGCAGCGTGCACACGCAGTCAAAGTGCAACGAAAGTCATCGAGCCCGTGCTGGAGGCTGCTGGGCATCCAAAAGAGACGCCCCGGCGTTCCAATCCTGTCAATGGCTATTGGGGAGGACATTGAACATTCACGCCTCTAGCGGTACGCTTAAGCTGTGGGGGACAGCCAACCAAATATTCTCGTTTGTTTTTGGTCAGAGATATCGAAGATGAAGATTCAAAGGCCGATCTGCGTGTGACCAAAGCACTGGTCAGTGCGAAGCGCTCGTGTCCAGGCCGTACTATGCGAGCTTGAGTTTCATTGCTAGGCAGTGTTAGTAAACACCGAGCTGGGGGGACAACAAGCTCGATAAAGCGCCCCCTGTATAGTTCGATTTCCTGCACAATAGTTCCACAATGTTTGGGATGATTGTGCATGTAACTGCAACCTAACGTCGGTTTCTTTTTTCTCTCTTTCTACTTTTGACGTTAGCGGTGATGTGTCGAGCCCCGACACCCATAGCGCACGGTCTGGTCCGCCTTTCCGCGGCTTCGACGGTCTTCGGAACGGTGGCGGAGTACGACTGCGAGCCCGGATTCCTTCTGTCCGGACCGGGTCACATCTCTTGCGGACCTTCTGGATTTTGGCAAGGAGACATTCCGGTTTGCCTACGTGAGTTTTAAAAACAACCGGTTGCTTTTATTTCCTGCAAATAAACCGAGGCGGCGGCCGAGGCGCTGCAATTCTGCTGCACACATACTACGCACAATCATTTTCTAACACCATTAAAATTAAGACAAATGCTCAAGAATTACGTTGTCAAGTGTCGTCAAAACTCAAAACAATTTCCGCTACAAAATTGTGACGTCGCGTGACATAGTGTCACGTGACACCGAGTCACAAGTTCCTCACTGAACTAGGAGCGGCTCCGCTTAACATAACGGGTAACGCTTCACGTAGTCCCAGGCTCGCGTGACGCCACACTGCGATTCGTCGCTAAAGTTAGTGGGAAGAGTTCCTCCAAACAATATAGCGGGTCACACTGTGCACCGCACACTCGCAAGATTATTTGCAAAGTCTCGCCAAAAACCGCTGTCGCACTTATATAACACCTTTCGGGATATAATTCTGATATTCATTTGTGTAACATTAAATCTGCTTACAAATTCATCCACATTCTGCCGAGAGGGACATCTTTTATGTTGGGACGACTATTTGTATCCTCTATGAAAAAAGCATCTGTGTGCTTTAATATGCTGGCTAAACTGCACACTAAATTCTTTTTTGCGCGCTCAAAGGCGTAAAGCGTTGATTTAAGGACTAACACCCATGGCTGCACCTATTCAGCACCACACCCTCTTCAATTGTTAAATAGTGCGTTGCCTATTCAACACCTTCACCTTTCGAAAGTTTTAGTAAAGGGTGTGAAAAAGTGCGATATAGTCGAGTTATGCGAACACCCTTTTTGAAGGGCGTACCCCGACCTAACATTCGCTTCAGCTGTAGTTCTTTTCGCGACGATCTCTAATATTTGTGGCCTGTGCCAATAATTTTCACTTGGATATATATTACTTGAACTTAGATACGCCAAGCTTTACGCGGAACATTGTCGACGACAAACCAACAAGAGTATAACCTTCTTAGTTGCGGAGTCGGCTACCGGCGAATGAGTATCCTTGAATTTTCGACGTTTATAAGACATTGGAACAATCACCAAGCTCCTAATTCCCCTCTCGTGTGTGACCCATTGCATCTATATTTGGTGTTTCTGTGCACGTGAGAACTGTGTGCATGGTGCTAGTTGCTTCTAAACTTGCTGCTCGAAAGGCTATTCATAGGTGGCTGCTAAGATAGCCTGCATCCTATGCGGAGAACAAGTCGTCTGCTTCTACCGCAGGAGTTGCTGTTACGTCAGAAAGACGCCGACCTTTGATTGGCTTTGATTGAGAGGTTAGTGGGTAGACCTCAATGCTAGATGTAGGTGTACCCATTTTGTTTTTTTCAATTAGCCAGTAAGAGTTTGGCGTTTTGACATTGATCGCAACCCCTCTGCAAGAAGCAGACGAACTTGCACTCCGCATTGTTAAGTTGTTCACCAGCATCATAAGGCTGTCACTGTAACAAGCTTATTTACACCTTGAAGGTTGTGAAATGTTTTAGTGTGTGGCAAAACGTTGCCTTTTGTAAATCTTGATATATCTTATATGCATCTGCTGGCATTACTCTCGGATCTTAATTCCACTACATTGAGGAAGATGCCTTCGTTGGTTTAGAGCAATAGACTGATCTTGCGGAAATTAAGGAATAATTAATTAATGAATAATCGACACTCTCAGATAACAAAAAAACTTAATCATAGTACAAAGCTTGTGCATATGATGGGTTGTTCTATTTTAAGTAATAAAAAGTACTAAATTGTGTATGCTTTATGGTTTGAAAAATAAAGGCAGAAGACAGGTAAAGAGGATAATGTTTTAGATGGGGAAACTGAAACACTTTGAGAGGAATCAAGGTGTGGCGATCCAGACATAAAACGCATAACCTTCACTGCTTGTTGATTAGTCACACGGTTCGTGTTGACACACTTTGTTTAAGGTGCCAATTCAGAAGTTTGCCACACACGCACGCACACAAAATTGTTAACCAACTATCACTCAGGTTCCGTAATCGCCGAATTTGGTTTGTCGCTGCAGAAATTAGTGTAGAAATGGAGTGTATTGAATTCAAATCGTTTTATTCACAGCAAACAAATAGACCCATAGCCAGTTGCTTAGTTTGGGTCCGTTGAAATAAAGCGTGTGAGGCGTGGAGGGAGCAACACAGGTTGTTGAGGAACAAGACGAAAACACCGCTAAAATATGTCCAGCAAAAAGTATTTACTAGTAAGAGCCATACTAATTTTGCTAAACTAATAGGACGGTGATGAGGCTGAAGGTGATTTAGCAACGCAAAAGCTAGTGTTTAGAAAATCACGCTGGTAGGGCTAAGAGCGCCAAGATGATACGGTGGCGCCCCTTACGGTTCCTGTTCGTGAGGTCACGACCAAGAGTCGCCTCACACTGTCGTCACGGGATATATTCCTGGATTCTTATCATTAAACGGGGACTAGAAGTTCGATGGTGGGTGCACGGGGCACGACGAACACTTAGAGTAATCGCATTGTTCAGCTAGCATCATCGTCAAAGTTGACCGTCAGACACTGTTCATATATCCGTCGATGAAAGCGAAACTAATCCAAATGAAGACGTCAGGACGAGCGTTTGACCGATCGCGAATGCCGACTACATCGACAGATTTTGTCGCGCACGTAGCCAATAGCATACGAACCACCGTACTGTTGGCGATAACATTATTTTATTATTAAGCACCTCTTTACTTGAAGGGTTCCTACTGATATAGGAGAGTCACGGGATCTTGCGAAAGTTGCGCCATTGCCTTCCCTGCCTGCTACCTGGACTCAAACAGACACTAACATACAAACGACTAAGCCTCGCAAGGTGATTGACTGACCGGTCCAAGCTTCCATGGCAATCGTCATTTCGGTCCATTCGTATCTTCGAAGCTTCGAAAGGGACGTTCTGAATCAGTCACGCCAAGATCGCAATAGAGCATCATCGTTGTGAATGCGTTCGATGCCACTATAAGCGTCTTTGGCAGCGTGAATGCAATCAAGTTATCAATCATGCTTATCTCCACAGATTTCCTACAATGGCATTGTAGTTGTGGCGTATACCGAGAGAGGTAAATTATTGTTTAATGGCGTCAAGCATGACGCCACATCTGGTGGCGGTGCGAAGATGTGCGCTCGTTTCGCCGGTGCGTGTAAAACCTAGTCTTGGTATACAGTAAATGCCTCTATAAATTTATTTGTCATCGGCGAATGTAGGTAAGCTCACCAAAAATGAAGAGCTCAATGAGAAACCACTCATCCCATGAACCAAAATGGCGTCTATACTGGGAGCTTGGCGTCACTTTTCCGAGATCCTGCGATTTTGGGGTGAAGGGTATGGAAATATCGAGAATTGTCGCGCTTATATAGTGTCTTATAGATTTGTCAACGCTAAAATTTAGCTCGTACTTCGTACGACAATTGTGCCGAACGATTGTCTTCGCCTAGAGACCATTTCAATTACCCGCCTACCGCACGCCGCCATTTTTCTTTTCTGGGTCATGAAATGCGTTCTGGGCATGGGCAATTTCTCTCTTCTGCTTAGTATCAGACGCTGCGAATGAGTCCCTAGAGACCAATGACTGGGCATTCCTTGCCTCGGTGGCAAGCACTGGAAGGTTGTGTAGGCTCTTACAACCAGTCACGTATACGTTACTCGAAACAAAATGTAATCGATTACAATTACAATTGCTTTTGGTTAAAAAGTATTCAATTAGATTCCTTGATTCATGAGAAGCAAAGTAATTGGTCGATACTTCATAAAATAACCGTTACTTCTCCGATTACCTCAGATTTTCAAAACGACAGATTTTTCTGACGGTTTGAATACGAGTCTTCTACTGTTGATTATTAGATTCGAATCGCCGAATCGTAAACTAAATACATTCTTAATTCACCAATATTTCTCAACCTTCCTCCCGGCGGAACTTGATTCGAGGATTTTTTGGTAGGAAACTTGTACAACCTAATGACGCCATTAGAAAGGAGGGGGATAGTAGTGGTTAGAAGTAATTTTACTATATCCTAAAGTAAGCAGATCACGCTTGTGAATAATTCCTAATGAACGTGTTCAAATGATTACAAGATCACCCCAAAAAGTGAACGATTACAAGTAATTTGACTAGTCGTAATGCGTAGCGTACGAGTCTGGTTGCAACATATTAAATCTGCAAGAAAGACTCCCCCTCCGGAAATGCAAAGTTCCGCCAACATGGAAGAGGGCTCGAGTGCCAGTAACCCTCATCTGGGAAAATCCACTTCTTTTGATTTTAACCTCGAGGCGCAGCCGACGCTACGAGCTGATGTGACCGATCAGACGGAGTCAAAAGCGCACAACCAGAGTGTTTCTGTGCGTGTTTTATTATCGCTTAACCAACCATAAAAAGAAAAGGCCCAGTTACATGACAAAACAAAAAGTGTTCATATACAAAATAAAAAAGATCAGTTTGCGATGTGCCATTCAGCATTTTGAACTGTCATGCTCAGTGCCACAACACGAACTGTATGCGGAGCGAAAGTTCGTCTGCTTTGTGCACAGGCGTTTCGATGATGTCAGAAAACCGAGCTGTTGTTGGCTGATTCAAAAAAAAAAAAAAATAGTGGGGGTAGCTTTTGAGGCGTCTAGCACTGAGGCCTTACCAACTAAACTTTCAATCAAAGCCAATCAAGGCTCGGCGTCATTCTGACGTCACCGTAACACTTGCGGAACAATGCAGTCGACTTGCTCTTCGCATAGACAGAATCAACTCTCCGACGTCACGCCCCTGCGGTGGCGCTGCCGTCGGCACTGCGCATGCGCAAACGCCTCACTCGTTCCGAATTTGTTTTCTGCGCACGCCCAGTGAATGGCCATACCCGATGTTGGCAAAACGGGCTTGTTTGTAAACACTGTGTTGGTGTATTCTTCTTAAATATAAACATATATTTTTCATGGTTGTCATTCGCCCAGCTCACACCCCACGCTGCAGCGATTGGCTGCCCTAAGTGCTTTGAGGGTAAAGTTGACGCTTCGATTTTTTCGGAGTTCGCGACGCCTCGAAAGTAGCGCGTTTCTATTCGCCGTGGCCTTGCTGCGCAGCGTCTACCTATTGCTGCATACGGTCTGCAGCGGTGAAATCATTTTTTTTGGAAAGAACTTGTAGGAACAACTGTCAGAATAGTGCGTGAAATCACGTGCAAGTAGTGAGTAATTTTGTTTTCTAAAGAAAACTAGGTGCGGCGAAGCTTCTCCTGTACGTCGTATTTATTCAGAGCACTCCATTAAGACTTCTTCACACGTTTGCGTTTTGGCTGTATTTGACTGCGTTGCAAGCACCTGTGATGCCTTACGACGAGAAAAATAATGCCGCCGAATATGCGCTATCCGTGGAACACTTTCGATCTCCGTATATTTTATGTCCAATTTTTCACCGTGTGCTTTAAAGAATTCTAGCAATATTATAAGTGATAATTTATCCTACACATTGCGCAGATATAATCTCGCGAACACGGATACATCTCCAGTCTAGTTGTACCCGATCGGGGAGTGTTCCAAAAGGCGCTCCATATAGATTGCGCCCCTGCGATAGTGATTTCACTCGCCGTAAATGGTTGCAGATGATTAGGACGCATTCCACTACACCCGAACCCAAATGTGTTAACCGGCCTTACGTTTGACAAGAAAAATAAACAGATGTGACGCTTGTTTGAGGCAGCGTAAGGTGCTCTGCCTGTATGAAGGGAGGCGACACTGATTTACGCTGCAGACGAGGAACCTAGACAATGCAGTGCGACTGCCGTCCTGGGGACTTCAAGGTACGCATCGCTCAGTAGTGGTACACGAACGCACGCCAGAATCATTCTCGTCCAAATCGAGAGGACAAATGAACCAAATTAACCATCTGCAAAAAATAACAAGAAAAACAATGTTTGATTTGCACGTTGCAGCGTCAAGGCGGAAGCACGAAGTCGACACGCTGTCGGCAGCCACGAACTCGCCTATCGTCTCTAGTGAATATCAGCTATGCTTAACCAATCTAGGTTAATTACTTTGCCCAAGAGGCGGTGGCGTTGTGCCACGTGCTCCACTTCACCAACTTATTCTGAGTCGGTCTTCAGAATCATCTTGGCTGTTGGGGGACTCGACTATTGCCAACGCGATTCTTTAGTTACCCCTGGCAGATTCTTCGGCTCGTTGTCGTCGACCGTGACCGCTGGCACGGCGACGTCCTCATCTTGTCGGTGGTGGTGGTCGTCGTCGCGCTCTGATTACCCTGGAGGCCTCGGGTTTCGCCTCGACGCTGCAGTATGTGTGTCTGTTTCCCCCTCCAGCACGCTTCACAGATCCTCGCAAAACAATACCAGAAAAAAAATATATATATATACAACCGGAGAGCTGCTATGGAGCTCGAAGACGTGTACACCTAAAAAAAAGTTTTCTGCTCCGCGTCTTCTTACAAAAAAAAAGAAGAAAAATAAGAGAGAAAGAGAAGTTGAATTGGAGTTTAAAAAGAATACAACTAATCGATCGATATAAAATTCGGGACTAAGGTTAAAAAAAAAACGCAAAAATATTACGTATATTTAATTTTCTATGGGAATTTTAGGTTCTTGTGTTTTAGGGCGCTCCAACAAGCTTACAAAGAGTAGCAAGAAATATGGTGAGATCAGTGTCTCCCAGTGCAACAATTTTGGCAGAGCCGAAATGAGATGTAGTAATCGAGAAACACCAAGTTGAAATGAAGCCAGCAATTAATTTAAATCTATGTTATCAGAACCGACAACTGCCGGTTCGAGTGCATAATTATTGTGAAATTGCGTTGGAAACTTCAGTCGAAATTAATTTATGTAACCAGGTATTCTGAGCGTTCGTTGATGTGCACAGATCATATAATGAATGGACGTCGTAATTGCGTTTTGGTTGATAAAAGATTAATTAGTTTTCCTGAAAACCGATCCCAATACACGACTGTCGTTCACCGGGCAGAATAACCGACGGAGATTATTTTGCAAGTGTCGCGACCACGCTTTACGCAAAATTTCGTCAATGTGTGCTGTATTTTAGTGTATTTAGTGTATTTGCGTATTTTTATTTTCCGCTGTTTTTCCGCCAACGTGTGTATGGCAACTAGAGCCTCGTCAAGCTGCAGTAGCAGCTTTTGCCCTCTTTGCCACCTTTTTTCGTTTTGTAATGAAACAAGGAAAACAAAATATTAATATTATATTGTTATATAACAGTCAGAATGACTGGGGAAATATTCTTGTCAAAAAGACGGTAACCCTTCAGAGCTAGATGCCTTTAAATGTAGAATACTCGCCTGGCGACCTCACATGCCACGTTAAGTCCAGCGTACACTACGTGCACTACGTACACTATGTATACTATGTATGCAAATTGGGTTCGAAAAGCGTAAGAATAAGTAGCTATATTTTTCCCGTTTCCGTTCAGTGTTGCAGGTTCTGCTCGAATTCGATTTCACCAATATTGACCCACCATAAGACATTTTTCTATAAAAAGACCAAGCAAAGATTTCAATCCAATTCAGTTCAAGTCAAAACTATATTTTCCATGTAACTTCTGAGGGCCTTCTAAACAAAAAGCTGCTAAAAGCAGCTTTACCAAGTCCAGGAGTTTATTATGCGGGAAAGCATTCAATACGAAGAACCTGTTTGCACCACAGTAGTTTCAGACACTGACCTGCCTGTTAATATGACGTATCCTTCGATCGAGTTGTCAGTCTCAAACAGACCTTTACCACCTTGCCTCACAGGACCGACCACAACCAGACCACCGACCACAATGGCCCCTACCACCACCACAACTGCGACGACCACGTCGTTCGAACCCCCGACGCCGGAGCCAACGAGTTCCAAGAGGCCGCCGCTGATACCTACCAAGTTCCACCCGGACTTCGCTCCGGACAGGACCGACCAGAGGCCGACCTTCTTGACGACGACCCTGGCTCCTCCGAGGGCCGTTCCTACGGCCACGACCACGGTGCTGCCGACCATGCGGCCCCGGCCTCAGCCGCCACCACAGCCGCATCAACCGAGGAGGCCCGCCTTCCGGCCGGTCGACAATGACGTGGCCGGGTCGGCGGGACATCGAACCATCATGTCTCCTCCGGATCTCAGAGGGTTTTCGGATTCCTCGCCGGCTGGAGCTAAGCTCAACATGGGTAACGTTGAGCAGCTTTCCAACCATCACCGAGCATGAGTTGTTATGGTCCTCGTTGCCTTAGCCGCCATATGCCGTAAGATGTCGTTGAACTTTACGCTCTTTACAAAACTCCATCGAGCGATATTGACGGTCGGCGTATTTTGATTACATATTTCCACCACAAAGCGTGTGGCTGGATTCGAATCCAGGCCTAATGGCGGTGGAGCACTTATGCCCAAAAGAGTTACAAGCTTGTACACTCTAAACGCTGACGAGGCAAATGTGCTAAATATAGGGTCATAGTGCTTGACGATATACAGCGGCCACGGATATCTGGCACAGCAGCTACAAGATGGCACGGGCTTTTGAAATGTTTATACTGGCCCGAGACTTTTACAGCATAACTTCAGATTTGGGAGGCTTAATGTAGTCCAATTTCAGAAAGCCTTAGATACACTGGGTAACCTACGTATATATATTCCCTCATACACCGCATTCTGCTCGCTCAATTTGCAAGACTGACAAAAATGGTCCCAGTTTCGTCAGTGCCGGTACGAATTAAGTTTAAGGCTTTTTAATATATTTGTCGAACATTACCTCAAAGAGTCAACGGAGAGCAACAGGTGCCATAAATGCTTTTCGACTTTTAGTGTTCATAACGTTTTATTCTTAGTATTTCATATGATGACATTACGGGACAATGTAAACGTCGGTTACACATTCCTCCTGCGAAGCTGCTGTAAAACTTGCTCAACAAGCCAATGCGGGAACATTCTATTTGCTACCCTGTACGCTCTCAGGCTTTGTTCCACTTTCGTTTATTTGGGCGTTAGTTACTATTTTTCTACTATTATCAAGAAGTTTCTTTTAAATTGTCGCCAACACCTCTGTCTCATCTTTTGGCAGGAGGCTTCATCGCACTAGGAGTCTTTGGCGGCTTCGTCGTGCTAGCAGCCGTCATCACGATAGTGGTCATCGTCATTCGCAGGTCAGTATATTTGATTAATAAACCACCTTGATAACCACACCAACAATATCACCATCACACGCACAATCAGATTCTGTCTTTCGTAACTTTATCAGTGCACTGCACCAACCCCAGGCACTGCACGTACCTAAAGCTACTTTTAAACTGACCTTATGCTACTGTTTCTACAGCTGGTGACAGGCTTTTTACCCTTTATGACCCACTTCTTTTCTTGATACTCAAACTTACTTTATTTTTCACTGGCTTGATAACTACTCCTTTTGTACTGGAAGGTGCTACAAACCCGTAATTACTGAGATATTGATTAGATGATAATATAGCAGTCCAGCTTGTATGTTTTACCCGCCGAGCGCTTCTAGCGTTTTGCATCAAACGCAATTATATAGGTATTTTAACGATGCTTCTATGCTAATTTTAAAACGTGCAGTTCAACATTGTGGAAAGCACGGGCACACAAGGACCTGGCTTCAGGAAATGTTTTCGCGGTGTTGTGCTGTCATGCTTGTGTACCTGATAGCGCTGACCACATCTGCTAGGTAAAGTGTAGTGTTTGGAGTTTACATAAACTCTAAGTCTTTGGCGATTCGGCAATAGGTGCACCCGGGCAATGAGTTAATATATACCCATCCAATGTGATCTATTCTCGTTCCAGGGGCTCTATCTTAACTTATAAAGGCTTCACAACTTGAACCACTGTTTTATATGAGAGGTATGAATAGTCACTGAATAGAGTTCATGCTTAAATCCCTGACGACAGCACAGCTTAGAAAATTAACTATGATGTAGGACGAGACATTTCAAGGCTAGAAGAGTTAACTCATTGCCAGACTGTACATATCCGCATATTGCTAGCAATTGGAATTGGACTTCACGTCACATTATTGTTCGCCGCTGGTTTAGATGTCGCCGCAAGATGAAAACTGTCAAACTTGGACCGATCGGTCCAGCCAGTCCCTCGGTTCGATCTCCACAGCTGCGAAGGTGACGAACCACGCACGACCCTCCCACAGCCAGCCGGTCGAACGTTCAGTAAGTCAAAGAAAGGCGGCGATGTCAAGGAGCGCTCAAAAATTATTTGCGAACGCGACAAGAACACCTACAGGAGTGACCTGCCTCGCTTGTCTTATGGCGAATTCCACTGGTCGTTTTTGGACCAAACAGGGATCAGTATACCAGATACGAGATGGAGCACGCGATCCGAACGGAGTTGCTCCGCGTCCGGATCCCCAGTGAAACATGACCACTCCTCCGGGATCGGCGGATGCCTTCCCTTCATTCGCCTTGCCGGGATTACCCTCCCGGCGGTCCACGATGTCGAAGCACATGTTTTCGCAATCACGGCGCAAAATACACGTGTTCAACGCACGAGCGAAGTTAATCATGATGTGAAAGATGCGCGTAGATAACCGATGTGCATCAGCCTAGCCCACTTGCCTCTTCATCGGAATACTCGTAAACGGTGTCCAAGTACGCCTCGATTTTCGGCCTCTTCGGCAGAGGTCTGAAAATGCAGTCGCATTCATGCGGGACATACAAGTTATCCTCGTCGTCGCTGCTACTCGAGCCGCTGCTGCTGGAGGAGCTGCTCGAGCAACTTGACGATGAACTGTCATCAAGCTGCTGCTGCAGTAAACTGGGCGGCACTTCGCGAGCAGCCATTAAGAATTTATCCGAGGCGAGAAGCGAGTCGCCCGGCTTTCGATCGTGTCCGCCTAAATCGACTGAGCGACTTTACTCCGGTATGAATCGAGATCTTGAGTGGGAGCTGATCCAAAACATCGAGTGGAACACGTCCGTCACGATCCCGATCGCCCAGTGAAATAGGCACGCTCCAGAGAAGTGGATCTCGGTACGCTCCAAAACGACCAGTGTAATTCGCCATCAGTGGTCTAATATGCAGGTTGAGGCTGGTCAAAGTAGGGCGCCAGCGCGGTCCTTCTTTCAAGGTGTTCTTTATTTCGTTTTACCAGAACGGTCTGCTTCCTCCAAACGGCAACAATACGGACATTATTACAACACATATTAAACACAATGGTATTGCCGGCCTTCCTTGAGACCTGATACTGAGCGCAATTCATTAACTGACGAGTTTATAATGTAGATAACATCTACTTCAGTGATTTCCAAAAAGGATCGTCTTCAAATTTTATTATTTTGCAAGCGGTTCGTGCAAACTATGAGCAGAACCGCGCATTCGAAGCAAGATAAAAGTTGCTATGAAGCTCATTCGTAATGGATATCAATATCCAGTACTTTTGTGTGAGTCTCGTTTTTCGAACCTGCGAGCATATGACGAAAATAGACTGCTTGCGCTTTCAGTTTGCATGTATGAAGCTCAGGTTTTCCGTTCCATACAGACAGGTCCAACTTATTTACAGACATTATTTTGTTCCCCGCGGACAATATCAACTAAAACAACCTATCCGGACTATTTTTTTGCGTCTGCAGTCCCCACATGCTGGATAATCTCTTAATGTGTCAAATAGTCAGAAGCGTGGGGCCTCAACTTTGCGTTCAATAAGTTTGATATATTCCACGTCTTTATTTTGACTGCACGTACAGACGAGGCAATTCTCTGAATCTTGTACCTCGCCTGAATTACTCAAGGAGGCAGTACTGCGTCAAAAGTCACTAGTCTCACAGGCAGCGTTTAGGCAAGGTCTAGGGCGCGTCACCATCTGTACTTTCATTTCAACTTACTTCGTGTATTCCTCACGTTAAGATGCGCCCCTGGGCCCTGGAACGTCCGAACGTGCTTCGTTTATTTCTTCTCACGCTCTTTCGAACCCCTTGGCCTAATTGATTTATTCGCACTATGTAGAGGTATCTCCTAGGAATATTTGTCGTTTAATTCGAACTTAAATCTCCTCCCACGTTTTCTCAACGACTATACGAGATGTGATGCGATCAGAGGATATACATGACAGCAGTATACCAACACCACCCCCATAGAAAGTCCCGTGATGTATACACGTGTTACGTCATCTACCTTTGAGCCATATTTTAGTAACGAGTGGCGCGTCAGAGTTAGGCAGGAACTTGCGTTCAATGGGCGCTCCCCTGACCGAGCACGAGCCCTGGACAGGCACTTGAGCAGTAGTCTTGTCCTACAAACGCCCCGCGCTTGATCCAATGAAATGACGTAGACAATCTAGTTCACGGGACTTACGATCGGTACTACACTCTACGAAAGCTGGAGCGTCTTGTTTCCTATTAGGAACGCCTGAGAAAGTCAGTCGCTGGAATCTAGGGATGGAAATCGGCGAACGAAGAGACTGAAAATTTGCTGGAAACTAGACGCCTTAAATTTCTTAGAATGTCCTCGCCGACAGTTTTAGAAAAACTGGCCGCTGGCGAGCTCAGAGCACCTCATCATCGCTTCGCATCTGAATTCACATCGCTACATTAGACTACAAGAACGCGGAAGAAAAACTAATCATCATCCAAGATGCATGAACAAACGTCCTGTGATTCTTAAGGGGTCAGTAATTTTAGGTGGTGTTGCGAGTACTCAAATAATTTATAATGCGGAGACACGAGTTCTTTCATTCGCCTTTGTTTCTTTTCCTTAGTAAGTTCGTTCGAAACCTTCGGGTTTCAAGTAAGCGAGCTTCTCAGTTCCATCTTCTAAGACCTTCTCTGGCTCGGGCTGTCAATTTTGTGAAGCCCCATTCATCCCGGCAGATGCCGTCTCGACATTTCCGCTATATACGCCAGACGGCAAACACGCGAGCTCATTCTGAACCCGTGACCGTGAAAGGGCGTCACGTGTGTTGTTGTCTCCATACGATATACGCCGCCTCGTCCGTTCCCTGAACTGAATCCTCTAAGAACCACGGTCCGCTGGTCTCTCAAGAAGCGACTCGCGTCTCTAGGTCGTCGGCTGCACGTTCCGCCATGCACGTCGCACGTTTTAACCGCATGTCTTCTCCACCCTTCCGCATTTTTTTCTTGAGCAGTACACTTGTTTTATTATGTGTTATACTAAGCTCGCGCACCTTCTTCCACGCGACGCTTTCACAGCCGCGATATGAATAGCAGTTAAAACTGCGTGTGAGCATGGCCAGCCTGTATAATTTCTCACAAAGCGCACTAATAAAAAAAAACACTAATATTTATTTATTTACTTATTTATTCTTGAGTTGAAGATGTTTCCCAACAGCTATGCACCTTATTGGTAGTACACCCTAAAACATTCAAAACGAAACATGCGATGGGAACACAGAACTAATGAAAGTACAAAGGCAACATTGAAATGCAGATGTTCTGTCATTTCCGCTACAACTACATCTTTTTTTAATCGCTAAAACTTATAAAGACATTTTTTGCAGGTGACGTAAGATTGTTGTGCAAGTCCACCATTCTTGTGAGTGAGAGGTTCAAATGTAAAAAAAAAAACGTACAAAAACGTTCATTATATCTCAACCAGCAAGGGGGTACACGAATGTCTGTTAGCAACCCTGGGCAAGTTACTCCGTCGTTCAATAATAGACTTCTTCCAAAACCGACGCGCCCCATTGCGGCCAATTACCACGCAGTGCACTCTGGGAACTAGTTGGCCACTGAGTTTCGGTTTCGACTGAGCAGGTTCATCTCATGCTATCACGCCACGACCGAACGCGCTGCTTGCGTTTTCGATTATCTGACTTTTTACGAATGTACAATACACTCATTTTCAAGCGATACAAAATGAAGACCGCGGCACATTCCTTGGTTCCCGAAACACCGGATAATGGCGTGCGTATGCAAACGTAGTAAGACGTGACTTAGTCACCCTCACCCCACGAGTGCATCTTTGAGCTCAATGTCAGTAATCCCGTCCAGTACCAATGAACTACAACTGAAATTTGGTCACTGTGAGCCCTACACATATTTTGTTTGCCAAACGTCCGCCTCTTGTTACTTAATTGGGCAAAAGCGGGCCGCATCCTCACAGGATTATCAAAGTTGAGCCCAGCGTTGGCGCATGAACTTTTAAGGAAACAAAATAAATTCGACCTCACTACTGCACAAAAGTTACTATGATGTCTTCCTCGTGTCATCACATATCTCTGCAGTCAAATTTGATGCTTATAGAAGATTTAGCTTTCAGTAAACGCTGAGATCGGCTGCTACGACGGAGGCACCTAACAAGCGTCAACTACTCTCGCGAAGCCTTTTTGGACGAGCTTTTCCTGACGCCTAAGATCTGTGCCTGAACGGTGTGTCTGGAATTATCTCTGGCATACTCAATGAGGAAGAAAGCAAACACATAACAAATATTATGGCCATTAGCAACCGTCAAATGCGCTTTGAATAATTTCGTTCGTTTGGCGCACTGCATAGGGGTTCATGCCCGTCCGACGCACTTCCGGCAAACGGTTCGACATTCTTCACACAAGTGCTGCGACTTTTGCTTTCTTAAAACGGTTTGTAAGTGCGAATGTGCCTATATGATGATTGCAGGATAACTTTATGCGTATACGCGATGTTGATATTAGTGAAATGCAAGCGGTTGGGGACTCCACGAATCCGTGCAGTGCTTGCGGGGCAGTACAGATAAGCGATGAGAAGTGTGTTCAAATGGAGCTTTTCAACGGCGCCTCCGAGTTTTACCTCGCGTACTCAGGCGTATTAAGAAAAACAGTAATTGCAAAAAGTTCTATTTTGTCTATGGACGCACGAAACAAACTTCCTGATCAACCAAACTAATGCAAAGGCGCGAGCTCGATGTATGCATCCTAACTGGTCTTTACAGCTTGTTGATTCGTACTGAGCAAGATCCCCGAGCTTCGGAGTGTCGAGATTCCCAGCACTGGCTAGTCCACATACCTCGAAACGCTAACAGAAAGGCTCAAAGTGCAAAAAATACAACAAGCACGCGTTAAGACAAGCTATACGTCTCGGGCTTGTGCTAAAGCTTCTAGGTCTGGCCATTTAGGGTAGTTTAGAGACCACCAAACGACGCCTCTCGGGACCAGAAAACATAAAATAAAGGCTGTTTATAGTTCACGCTCTGTGTATGACGTGTGGATCGAAACCGAAACCATGGCACTCTCCTCCCTGGCCAACTAGTTCCCAGAGTGCAAGCGCGCCGTGTTGCATGCAGGGCTTTATGGAAGTAGTCTATTGGTGCAAAAATAACAAGACACTAATATATTTTTTCCCTTCATCTTGCAATTTACAAAGTTTCCAGTAATAATCAAAATAATATTTCTTGCAGAGGTATTGCTCTTAAACCAAACGAATAACACGTCTCTACATTCCTTCAATTCCACTAGACATATAAGCAACTCAATTAGTGCCACGAATTTGGTGCAAATTCTACGAAAGCCGCTCGAGATAAGATGGCAAATTATTAGGGTGATATTAGGACTGCACTACTATAGTCTCTGACAGGTTAATAAACGCGGGACGTGGACTATTGCGCTCACACTTTTTACTTCTTAAATAGTTTTTTCTGCGTTTCTTTATATGGACTATACTTCGTTTCAGCTCAGGTCCAGACGCAGGCGATGCTACCAGCGCGAGCTCCGGGCTTTCAGCGTCCCTGCCAAGCACGCGCGCTCGTGCAATGCAAGCACTGTTCAGGCCACCACGCTCGCGCTCGTAGCATCGGCTGCGTCTGGACCCAAGCTGAAACGAAGTATAATGTCGCAGTTTTATTGACTGCTGAAGCGATTATAAGATGCACGGAACTTGCCGTCCCCTGCGTTGATTGTGCTCTCAGTGAATGCAGTGATTTAATGCAGGAAAAAATATTATGTCCCGCCTCGTTGCGTTGAGCAAGCTCTCTTGTAAGGCCACGTTTCTTTATGCTCTAAGCAAAACGCAAAACTTATCTCGGACAAATCAGCACACACGTTATGGACGATTGAGTGATTACAAGACGAGGTAGACAATACACACTAGTAGATGTGTGTGAGTTCACTCTCCCGCAGAAGGCGCACGCTGTCGTTCATCCACGTCGAAGAGTAGAGGATCCCAACGAATGGCGAAGGATCAAAATACGATTAGTCATAAAAATATTCGATTTGCGTAGGGACAATCAGCAAGGGAAACGTCATGCTCCTTGCTCCTGCTCACAGCGTATTTTTGTTTCCTTTGTCGAAGTTTCATATTTATTACTCGCTGAAATATTTCTATAATTTTTTTCTGTGATTGGCTGTTTTTGTGTTTTGTGGGCAAGCGAACTCACACCCAGTTTTCTTCATCCATAATCGAATAATTTTTATAGATTTTTGCAATAATTACTTTCACTCATTAACGCGATAAATTCTGCAAACACCGATCTCTTGATTTTTTCTTTTTACGAAAATAATGTTTATTTAATATGTGCTGAAAACCTAAAATCTAAAAAAAAGAGAACCGCTGATAGGGCTTGTGAGAAAATTCAATTCAACGCGTCGGTAGCGTAGGTAGTGTTCACTACTTTTCTGTCTCTTCAACTGAGTTCTTCGTTTTGATTACTTGCTAAACTGCTCTCCACGTTCTAGCTTGCCTTCCTTTCGGGTCGCAATTCAGGATCCCTGTTCAACCTCTACTAACTAACTGACTCAGATTCGAGCCAACTGGAAAGTAACCAAAACTTCAAAATGATAACTTGGCGTATAAGGATTAACCTGTTTACTCTTCTTTTCATCGAAAAAGAAAACAGATCCAAATTTTAAATCTTTTTGTCTTAGTTACACATTACGATTGGAATGAATAGGGAAAAGGAGAATATTTGAATCGAAGTTTTGAAGTTACTGTTCATGTTTGCCGGTCTTAAAACAACACCCTGTCGTAGCCTGACCTTTGGTTATCCCTTACCTTTTATACTAACAGGTCTCGGTAGAGGGCGCTAGCGGCTTCGGAAAACCAAAACAACAAAAACGAATTCTACACACACGAATGCACACAAAAACGCCTCTCTGCAAAGACCAAACAAAAGCAAACATCAACGAAACAAACGACAACAGAGCTCGGGGTGGCGGCGTCAGCTCCAGCGACCGGCACCGGGGCGTCAAGATGGCGGTCGGGGGCGGTGGCTCCAGCGGATCCTCTCCCTCGAGAACTCCCCGTGGGCGCCTACGCCGAGCACGGACTCCACAAGCACTACAAGCGGGCCTGGGAGAACCTTCGCTACGACGCCGGAAAACAGCAGCCCGGTTCGAGGATAGAGACCCTCGACAACCCTCACGTGATGCGCACTCTGGAGGGCTACCGAGAAGCCAACGAGATCACGGTCAACGACGTGGCCGCACTCTACGGCAGGCCGCGGAGGTGACTCCAACTGGACTCGTGACTAGCTGAGGCCGGGCGTCCATCTTGTGGCGATTCGCTTCGGTCGCCTCCATTTTTTTATTTATTTGGGGAGGGGTGATGTGGGGATAGCGTTTGATTAGCGAAATTGACAACCCTTTTTCTTTCCTCTTTGTTGTGAGGGGGGTGAACAGGATAGAGGTTCGTCGTTTTCTGTAGATGTCGAGATTCGAGCTATATCTTCAGGCGGCCATGTTCGTAGACAGTTCTTGTTGACGAGGTTCATTCGCATTACGTGCACTCATCTCTGAAAGCGTTCTGTTTTGAAAACGTTGTTATAGTGCTCGTTCTATTTTTAACATTTCATGGTGTATTTAAAGAACAACAATAACTAGGAATTCATGTTTTTTGCTGTATTATCATTGTCGAAAGGCACGCCGCTGTTGACTAAACTTTTGAACAGCAAATGTAAATTCTGGTTCTGAAGCTATACCAAGAACAGTGGCATTTGCAGCAGCACTTGTTTTCCAATGCGCTCTGCGCTACTAAAAAGTATTATTCAAGTTCTGGAATTCCTGAAATCTTGTTGGGATGTCTGCTCCATTTCAGACATACTTAGTAAGGGAACCGCCATGAAGGCTACTGTCGCCCGCTGTTACTTTCGACCTGCCGTTGAAATAAGTGCGGTAATTTGTTACGCACAATCAACGCAAACTTATGAAACTTCTTATGTTCAGGTACGTGTACCGCCTCAAATTGTGCACAAATTGAACTTATTGCTTTTGAGCACGACGAACTGGCGCCAACTTGTGTTTGACATATTGTTTGGAAGCAGGAAGAACATTATGTTAAATTATAGGAAAATATTGCCGCACTACAAGAGAATAAAAACTATGAAGCTCAATGACATTCAGTTGAAATGAAAGTGTGAAGGAATCTCAGTTGAACTTGGGGAAGAAGGGTTGTCAATTTCGGCAAGAGAAGCACGTTCACGAAGTCGCCTCAAGTACTGAATTCCGGCCACAAGAGGAATGAGTGGAGAAGCGGCGATGGACACTGCTTCTGATGTACATATACAAAGACTGCTCAAACAGTGGTTCCTCGCGAGTTTTCTGTGACCTCTGCAGTGACCTTCGAATGAACTCGAAACCGTCGCGGTGGAAGGCTGTGCCTCCGTAACGATGTCGTCATCGCGAAGATTTTGACATTTTCTTATTTTATCGTGTTTTGTTTTACATCAGTGTTTCTTCTTTATTTTAAATTAACACCGAACGTTTCATCTCCTTTATACGTGAAATTACTTATTCGATTGCTTTTACTTTACAATAGAGTCGCGGAGTTGCTTATGTTGACCGCAAACGTTGTATATTTTTTATTGAATGTCTGTGTTTTATGAAGTGAACTAATAAAATAAAATAAATTTGCTCCGGCACTCAAACAAGTGCAAATAAAAAGAACAAAATGTTTTTTATTGACGGCGACCCAGCAGCGTTTTTTGCTATTTATTACTTGGTCTAGCCTCGATAACTTAATATAAGAGCAATACTTCGTTTCAACATATGATGGACAGCACCGGACGCAGAGCCATCAGATACGATTCATCGTCCCGTGAGTTTCACGTAACTACCGGGAGGGATCGCAGCAACGCACGGCGCGCGCGTAATCACGTGATACCTTTGCAGCCCCTGATTGGCGGACAACGGCTCGTGGCGTCCATTAAGGTCCATCGTAGGGTGGAACGGAGTATGTAGCATATTACAAAATCGCATTGTTTTAGTTTTTTCTCGATGCACCTAAGAAAGGCCAGTTTACACGTGCAGAGTGGCGCAGAGATAACGCTTCAGTGCACTGATGGGTACTGATCCGCATGGAGCGAAGCATCCAGCGTTAAAAAGTGCTTCGTCATGGCACTCGTCTTGCACGAGCTATCGCAGGTTAAATCAATCACGCACCCTGAATACGGCACGTCCCAGTGCGTTTATTTCTCTGCGTGATTGCTTCAGCCTGTGATAGCAAGCACACCAGAATGACGAGAGTTCACGAGTTACGTAACGGTGCACTTCTGGAGCCATAGCGCTGGCTGCCGTAGGATTTGATCTAAAGCGGATTATAGTGACGGCACTGACTCGGCGCTGACTTAGTGCCAACGTTACTGACACACTCAGTTGGGACACTCGCCCTTGAAACCCGAACCGCTCGCGTTCTCGAGACCAAGCTAAATACGATAACAGCGCCGCCGTTTGGCGACTAGACGAAACAGGAAAGTTAATTTATATTGCTACTTCGAAATGGCAGTACGAGACTTTGCGCGACTCGACCTGGACTGATACGTGCAGTTCCCGGGGTGGCCGCTGCGTCAGAAATAGCGGCGCTGCGATCGCCATTAGTTTCGAATACGGATCGAAACCAATTTTCAAAGCAGACTCAATGGCAGTTCCCCAACTGAGTAGTTCTAGTAACGTTGCTTAGCGCGTCTAGAGTCACTGAAGATGTCCAGAGTACTGAAACACATCGAAGTCGCGTGTTGGAGCTTAGCGTCTGAGGCATGGAGTTTGAAACGCATCACGAGCGTAACCGGAGACAGCAAACGAACCGGCAATGTTGTTTGGCAAACCAGATTAGCGGCAACTTGATGTACAAAATTTAGTGAAAATCAACGCACCTTCCGCTCGGTCCTTACTCACCAATGCCCAGAGCTCCACCCGAGCGTACCCGCCCTAGCCCTGGCAATACTGAATCGCTTCGACGTTCTTTGCTGTTGGGCCCATCTCCAAAATGGCCGACCGACGACTTTAACTACGGGTTAAACAAGCCAATCAGGAACTGGAGTCTGCGCCGATATACTTCCGGTAAGTGGACTGCACGAATTTCGGTACTATGGAAAAGGTACAGGAAATTTCGGTACGGGAAAAGCAGCGGGTGTCCATGCGGCAGGAGGTGGTGATCTAGACCTGCACATTGCGTAAGCATCGTCGAATTACTTGCAGATTAGATACCTTTGTATTAATTTGGCAATCATGTGAATGCATTTACTAGGAAGCAATCGCGATAGCTATATCTTTGTGAAGTACTAAGATTGCTTGTATCCGCTACTGACCTCAACACCAACTCAGCATCCACGCAGACTTATGTGGGGAAGATGACATCACATGATGGTGTAAAGTCACCTATAAACAAATTCAGTTTCTCCGCTAGATATATCTGAAAAATTGACGTCACGTGACCTCAACAACAGGGGTTTTCGTAGACCGCGTTTCCCCCTCCGCTAAGCCTTCCTCAACGAAGCATGAACAGCCAAGGCTATTGCCTGCGCGCCGATAGCCATGGCTGTAGAGATCCGGGTATCGTAGCGGTTTGCGGAGAGCGTTACAGGACGGCGAAAACGATCTACGGAAACACCCTAAAGGTTCAATTCCCCGCTAAATTTAGTGGGAGAATTGACGTCACGTAACTTCAACACAAATTCGAGTTCTCCCGCTAAGTTTTTGCGGAGAAAATGACATCACATGACGGTGTCCTGTCGCCTATGACCAAGTTCAGTTTCTCCGCTAGATGTAGCGGGAAGACTGACGTCACGTGACCTCAGCACCAATTCAGTTTCTCCTAAATTAAGCGGGGAAAATAACGTCACATGACTTGGTGTCACGTCACCTATAAAAAAAATTCAGTTCTTCCGCTAGATATAGCGGGATAACTGACGTCACGTGCGAAGGAGGGGAAAATATGGAGGAGGAGTAGGGGAGAGGAGGATGAGGAAAAGAGGGGAGAGGAGGAAGAAAGGAGAAGGAGGAGTAGGGGAGAGGAGGAGGAAAGGAGGAGAGCTCTAATTTCGCGTTACAGAGATTTGTAAACGTTAATTTTTTTTCCTCCTTTTATTTTCGCCTTTTGTTGTTACAAGCTTCCATCCAAGGAATCCTCGAACCAAATCTTCAACACAAGGATCGTCTACCAAAGTTAATGGATTAAAAATATAAGTAGATTATAATTTGGGGATTCTAATTCAATAATATACAGTACGAAAGACCCGTTTTCAAATCGAGAGAAAAAAACTTTTTCTTAAAATCTGAAATAATCTGAAAAATAACTGTTACTTTTTCAAGTAATGGCCAATGCCTTTTCTACTCCAGTAATCAAGTAGTCTAATTTAATACGTTTGAAGCTAGAGTAATTTCATTCGTAAGCTATTACTTTTTTCGAATAACTCGTACAAGGCTGGATAGAGCGCAAAGTCAATGACGTGTCTGCTGCGCTGGGTTGCCTCTACGTTATGTTTCAACAGGCCTTAAATTGATCAGTGATGATATCGCAAAACCTATGTGCTCTTAAAGGCCGACGATCAGACCCGAGATTCTGCAAGGCAGAATATCCTCCTCACCATGGGGAGGAGGAAGCAGGCAATGGGGGAGAGGGTAGAAGGGGGAGAGGAGGAAGCGAGCGAAAAGTGGAAAGCGCGAACTGGTCGTCGGTCTTTAGAAGACCGACCTGCGAATCCATTTTCGGCAAGGTAGGAAAATGCCCCGCGTCTTTCCTCTTTTCACCCTCTCCCCACAGTCACATGTGGCAATGGCTTCTTTTGTGTCGGCCTTTCCCGTAGGGATAACTCCTCAAAAAGCGCATAATAAGCGGCTGGCTGCGAGCGCAACGACGCTGGACATTTCCAGGTGTCGCCCCTCGTTGGCGTGGGCACGCTGAGAGCCGCGAAACTGAGAAGCTCAGCGCGACCAACTTTTTTCATGAGCGCAGGCCCGGGGCCGCCCGGTCGGTGGAAATCGAGAAGCCGTGGTATGCTGGTGTTGTTCCAGCAGCCGCCTCTGCATCGCGCCGGCTGCTTGAACCATCTCAGGTGTCGCATCGCTGGATTGGCTTATGCAGCAAAGGGTTCAGGTCGCCGACCATGCAGGCTCTTTTTCCGAAGCATTAAGGGACTCGGCGGACGTTTCCCTATTCACTACCTTACAACTGTTCTGGCGCCTGCCTGCTCTTTTCTGCATCTCGTTCATCGCATTTTGCACTATTTTGCTGCGTATTTAATCTTCCTTACCTCTGCTTGATGGCTGTTCTCGGGTGATAAGGCTGCCTAGATATTGGCGCGGGCTTGCGCGATCAACGCTGCACCGGATTTATCCACGGCTGGACAAGATTGCGCGGGGAGGGGAAAGAAGCAAACCAAAGCCTGCAACTTCCAATGAAGGCCGGCGCAGCCGTAAAGATAGGTCTTTACTTCACCCGCATCCATCAAATGCCCCGTCACGTTTGCACTAACACAGCTTCTCAGTAATCTGCTGCATACCACATTTACTCCAGAGTTACCATAGATGTGGCCCCACAAAGCTTTCCCAAGGTGGTGAGCGAGTCTAGGCTTTAAATGACCGGCGACTCTCCTGAGTGAGAATAAATATTATCACCTTTCCTGCAACAACCACCCCTTTCTCTCCCCCCCCCTCTCCTTTCCCGGGTTGGGGAGATATTAAGTTACCCAGGAAGCAGCCTGCATGACGGCGCACCTGGCATACTCATTCTCAACACACCTGGAACCTGGAAGTCAACACATGATAGTTTTTGACGCCCAGTGCTTATTTACCTTCGACAAATAATGTTGGGTCTACTGTTGGGACCAACCGATTTAATCGTCAATCAATATTTGCTATGATTTCATGGCAGTGAAGTATGTTCCGTCCTGATGCCAGAATGATCGATTCAAAGGAGAAATAGGTCCCTCGTATTTATTTGTGATAAAGCACTCGCTCCTGTGATGCTCTAGTGCGTAAGATCACAGCACCCGAGGCAGTGCGTAATACTTGAACCATGCTGTTGGCATGAGAAGAAATATTTGTGGGAAGTGCAGCTAAAATTGTTTACCATATTGTAGCACCACTGAAACAAAAAATCATTAAACACAACACACTGTCGCAATCGCAAAAAAAATATAGTCCTGCAAAAATTGTTGTTTTTCACTCCTCTTTCTTTTTATTTTTTTCCCGCGACACTACAAAAGGCGCCAGTAACCGAATTTCCACCAAAACCTCGCTTTTTGAGAAAGTGCTCAAGGTAGTGGTAGGAGATCCGTCAGGGAGTATAAAGGAATAATAGGTGACCATTGAATGCAGAATTCGCAAATCATGCCCGGGATATTTTCATTTTTCTTCCACGCGATTAGAAGGCAAGACGCTGTAAGATTCGTATGCACACAAACATGAGGCTTCTAAGAGAAAGTATCAGATTTATCTGAGATTTGCATGTGAATTTATATGTAAAATAGTTTAGTCCTGTGCACAAACATTCGCGGCCTTCGGAGAATGACGCATGGAAGCATGGATGGCGCTTGCTGAAGAGACGTCTATATTGCGTTGCACGCAAAAGTAAAAAAGTATTACGTTACTGCTCTTCTGCTGGAAAACGGCAACAGCGTTTAGAAATCTCTGAACGCTGTGCGTTTCGAAGCACCGGAAGGCCGCATAAAGCAGGACAACCTGAACGTTGTCTAAGGCGCCTTGCGTCTCTGATCGTAAATCACTGGTTCTTACTTGCTTTCAGGCCTTTCAAAGAGGGATGAAAAAATTATGGTGAGCCAGGCTGCCCGAGCTTACCGCGCGCGGAAACGTTCATTCCGGCTACTACAGGCTCTCTTGAAGTGTCTTGCGTGGATTCTAACAGCGCTGGTCCGAACTTTGTTTTTGGTTCGCTGCATTTTAGGGCCAGCCCCTAAATGCCGTGGAGACAAACCTACCACATTCTTAATTTTGCAGAAGCGGCAAATGGAAATGCGACAATAGAAAAGATTCGCCCGCGTTATTTGAGGCCATAGAAAAGCGGACCGGATGGGGAGGGGCCGGATCTTTGCGCAAAAAACACAATCTTCTCTACAGTTCTGTCTAACAATTTGATATGAAGGGATATTTGGACGCCGGCATACATAAACTTAGTTTTGGGGAATCAAAGCGAGGCTCTGTATCGGAATGAAGCCGCACGTCACAAGTCACTCCCATTCGATGATTATTTTGTTTTTAGACTCAAAACAAAGGGTGGTTTTCAGCGGTTTTTAAATCGACCCGCGCATGGAAAGCAGGTAGGAGCACTACCGGCGCAGGCCGTCGCGCTCTTTCCTTCTTCTCCGTATCGTAAACAATCAAATATGCCAGGCGGAGCAGGTCAATCGTCGCAGGTGTCAGGGAACCAGTAAGTCTTACCCTTGAAATGCAGGCGGGCGCAAAACCAGAGGCGTCGGTCGCCCGCCAACTAACCGGATTCCTAAACAGGAATAGCCACCGGCGTCAAGTATACCATATCAAATTGTTGGGCATAAGATACAGAAAGGTGTACATATCTGGTTTTCGACAACGCCAGGTCAAAAACATAAAACGCAAAATGGACGATGTTCTGTTGATCGCAGTTTTCCACTGCTGCAACAAGCAAATTAAGTGCAATGGGTGGTCGATGACTGCCGAAGTTCAACAGTAACCTGTAACCGTAGGACTCCATTTAAAGCTGAACTATACCCCCCCCCCACGGGGGGGGGGGGGGGGGGCCATATGCTAAAACAACTGATCTAATATAGTAGATCGGTCGTCAGTTCATAATTTCCTCTGAAGAGCTCGGCGCTAAAGAAGCGCAAGACAAACTGGTGAGCAAACCTCCTTCAAGTTGTCTGGTTTTGCATCCGTCAACACACTCCTCAAACACAGTGTTCGGTTTTCTAACATTTCATTTACTAAAAATGGAAATGAACAAAAATAATACTGCTGCCTTTCCTCCATATGTATAGAAGCTTATTTCCAACCGTAGTTTGCCGCCATGCTTCCATGTCATCCTCGGAGCGCGAATGTTTCAATACACATCATTCATTCCTTTGCCCTTTAGTGCGGCTGGCGCTATAAATCCTTTCTCTGGCTTCATGTTAGTGCGCATGAATTCACGCTGTCGCGTGGAAAAATGAAGCCGGGCGAAAACCGTGCAGAAAATAAAATTCGTGGTCATGTCCTTCTGACTCCCTTGGTTAACTTACCTACTCGCTGCTCATTTCTGCGCCAGCTTTTTCTCTCAAAGAGCTGGCAATTTTGATAAATTTCGTTAACCGGCCGCTAATTGTAATTAGCGCGAAAAAAAAAATAGAGAGAGAGAGACAGAGAGCGCAGCCAGTTTTTTTATGAGAGAGCTGAATTTTTTTTTACGGTGCAATGTGGCCCGTATGTTTCGTGTGTATACTGTAGTATATGCGCATTTTTACCGCCGCCAAATATTTGATCGTCAACCCGCAGTTGTAAAACTATTACCTCGGTTGGTTTTTTATTTTACGCGCTAAGGGCGTCTGAGCATTCCGCAAAATAAATACGGCGTCTACTTGAATCGATGACTGTGGCATCACGACAAACTACACTTCCACTATGAAATAATAACAAATGATTGATGATGAAATTGATTGGTCCCCGACTGAACTCATTAAACTGGGTGCAAATAAACCTGGGATCATTCATGCCTCTGTTTCAAAGTAACATGTGTTGAAACAGTAGCCACAAAGCACAGTCTTACGGGCGCTCTAATTGACTGCAATCTTCCCAATAGGGAAGACGACGAAGGGGTAGTTGTTATGAGGAAGACATTCATATTCTCAGCAGAAAGTTCGCCAGTGATTAAAGTCGGCACCATACATAACTGAAAACCTAATAAGTACATCTATAATATGACTATGGTAAATGAGGTACAGCTGCGATTACTGGTGCATACCCCCGGTATAACGCAGGCTGTGGGAGCGACGGATGCGGAGTGGCAAAGACTATCTTACGACTGCGCCGTCTTCATTAGCCAGCCAGAATTTCAGTTTGCTAACACCCTACCTGACGCCAATCTTGTCAATATTGGATAAATCCGGTACTTGCGATCGACCGCAGGCTGACACCGCGTCAATTTTTAACGCCTTTATCTGAAGTTACTTTCTCAGAAACAGTCATCGGCGCGCGGGTAACGCAAGACAGAATCGCGCAAAATAGCGCATAATGGGATGAGACAACCTATGAGAGGGAGATTACGCGCTATGCAGAACTCATCAGTAATGAAGACATTAGCAAACCCACTTTATTTATAATTTAGCAGAAATAAATGTAGTATCAACGCATGAACCCTTTATTGCAAGCCAATTCTTGTGCAGACACGGTAATGGTTCTAGCAGCCGCGCGATGAGGAGAATCGGTGGCCGAGTGGGCTAAAGCGCACACCCAGCTCGACGCGCGTGGAGCGAAAGCTCGCGCTGCAGAACTCTAGAGATCCTGGGTTCCGAGCCCCACCCTGCCCGTTTCGATCTGGATGAGCATCGTACCGGCGTGCGGTCGTGTATCACTACTGCGTGGTGCACGTTACAGACCCAGGCTAGCGGTATGTACCGCACTGGCTAAATTGCTCATCTACAGCGAGTGACTCGTCGCAACTTTAAATGGCCTGACCAACTACACGCTGTATAAATATCCCCATGGCCAATTTAAAGCCGCGCGATGCCAGAGGGCGGCTGCTGGAACAACATCGGCATACCACGACTCCTCGAGTCTCCACGGACCGAGAGGCCTCAGGCCTGCAGAAAAAGCGCGTCAACGAGGAAGAGCACCTGGACGTCTCAAGGTCGTTGTGGCGCTCGCTGCTAGCCGCTCATTTCGCGCTTTTTGAGGATTATCCCTACAGGGAAAAGCCGACGCAAAAGAAGCCCCTGCCGTCACGTGACTTTTGGGAGAGGGTGAAAAGTGGAGGGTCCGGACGGGCATTTTCTACCTTGCTAGAAAATGGGTTCGTAGAGTCGGTCTTTAAGCACCACCCCTTCTACAAACTGATTAATCGACTTCCTTCTACCCTTTACACTAGACGGAGGCCCGAACTGTTGTGGCAACACACGCCACCGTGCAAGAGTGATTGGCTCTTGTCGCCGGCGACAGGGGCTCCGAAGTTTTGATACCCATTGAGCATTATTCAGCGTCTTTACGCAGTACACCCTTTCGGAACCCTGTCCTCCGATGCCAGCTGTGAGATCCCTGCACAATGGCTTTCTAAAACCGACACGCCACGGCAATGTTCATACGTTTGGTTGGAATAGAAGGCAAAAGCACACCCACAGAAAAAAATCAGTGACGTGACTTGCACTTTTGACGCTGTACCATCGCGTCCGCCGATCGCTATCTGATGGAATAGGGAGTTTTCGTAGACCGCGTTCCGCCCTCCGCTAAGCCCTCCGCAACGAAGAAGTCGCTACTGCGTCTGCGCGCCGAGAGCCTTGGCTGCAGAGTTCCGAGTATCGTAGCGGGTTGCGGAGAGCGTTGCGGGACTGCCAAAACGATCTACGAAAACTTCCTAATGACTTGCACGATCCGCGATGTCAGCTGTTCCGCCATTGTGCAGTGGTTACGACCTTATAATAAAGGAAACGCGACTTTAAACAGATGTCCCTAGTGTAAATGTGTACAAAGCCGGAATGCCAACGTAGACTCTGAACACCTTTTTTTAAAGACAATTACAAAGATGATTACGAAATGATAAAAAAAAAGACATCTGCACTGTGTGCAGCTTTCGAAACTTCAATGGCTCCAAATAAAGCCGGTAATGATCTGACATATCGAAATTATGAACGAGATGATCACCCGGGTAGTGGGCGCCCTACAGTCTGCTCGACGATGCGCATACTCCGTTTCATGAGAACTTGGCGAACTGTGGAGGCTACGGCCCCCGCGACACCAAGAGCGTCAGAGCGATGCACGTGACACCACGTCACGGGAGCGTTTGTGTCACTGCGCCAAATGCGAGGCCCGGACGAAACCTTAGCAGACGACTCTTGGCCGCTGGCCAAGTGTCGTCTGCTAAAAGCCAACCAACTTCGGATGAACGTCAACCGTCGCAACATTGCCATCCGCTAGAGTAGCGAGCTCTTCGAGTACAGTCCATGAGACAACATACGCTCAATTTACGCGGGAATCTGTGGCGGGTGCGACGTTTTGAGCGGAAGCGGTCGCTTTCAGGGCTGCGATGGTTCAATCATCCTGCAAAAGCCACGTTGTACTCGGAAAATGGGTAATCAAAATTCAGTATCGTTGAGAGGTCACATGTCATCGTCTTTCTTCCGTGTCGTACAGCCTAGTGTCGATAGAGATGCAATCTCGCGAGTTGAATTGCCGTTAAAACTGAAAAAGAAGCCTAGCACTACTATTCGTCGCGGACGGCGCTTTTGCTGCGGCGGTAACAAGGCCTCCATGGCCTCCAACAACGTGCCTCGTTCCGACGCCCTCATTGGTTCGCGAGGCGGCAGCCTCCACAGTTCGCCAATTTATCGTGAAACGGAGTATAGTTCAAAGTAATAAAAGCAAGCAAAAAAAAAACAAAAACACAAAAAACAGGAAAAAAGGGGGGGGGGGCAATGAAACAGTCTGCCGCGAATTCGTGTCCCGGCGGGGTGTTGATGGCATTGATAAATGCGGCATCCGCGGCAAACACGAGATAAGCTTTCTGTAGTTGCTAACGCGGCAGCAGTTCCTTTCTGATCCGAACAAGGAAACTTCTTTATTTTTATTCTCATTAATATTATTTTGCGATTTGTTCTTTAAACAACTTTGACCTCGTTTCCATCGCGCGAAGCCACGATAGAATGTACGGATTCAGCTTCAGCTCATCTGCCACGAAAGAAAAAATATGTCAGGAATTGAGACGGTTTTCTTCCAACAGTTCTGGCCCTTGCTATCAAGAATGGGGAATCGCTCCCGAGGTACTCCATGGAGCTTCTTTCTCCCGCTCCATCCGGCGCTTCAAGGCAGCTAGAAATAGAAAGGCACACGAGATTTATGACTGGAATTTTTTTAACGGTTTATACTGATTGCATTTAAACTGGTTGCAATCAAATTGCCGAACCTTTTGTCGACAGTCCGTGTCATCGAAAGGCTCCCTCGCTCGTTTCATTGACAAACAGTCTGAAGTTTTGTTGAAAGCGTCATTACGTGCACATCGCGTCAGCGGCCGGCATCCAGATATTAGATAGCCTAACTTACCCAACCGTAGACGGTTCCGACGAAGTTTGGTGCAAGCTCGGGCCGGAAATCATATTCCATTTTTCCGATGCGGAGCGGAGTGAGGCATAGGGTGGTCGCGCGGGGCGTGGTCTGTTCGAAAGCCTAGAATGAGGGCTCTCGAATTTATTTTTGCTCACCAGGGTGAGTCCGCCCTAGCGTTAGTATACTCCGAGCGAGGGAAGTGAGGACGCCAATCCAATACAATTCATTTAGTAAACGGAATAAGCTGTCGACGTAACGTCTCACGAGCATGTGCTCACGAAACGAGTTTTCATGAAAGGCCAGTGTCGACAAAACATGTGTTAATAATAAGACATCAGCAAAACGTTGGCTCGAAATGCGTTTCCGACCCAAGTAGCACAAAGTGGGTTCTGAAAGGGGGCTGACGAGGGTCCTACTTGGGTACCCCACGTGAGTCTTGCGTGAGTTTTGGAAGTCGGAACCAAGTGGGGCCCACTGAGGCCCGACTTAGTCGGCATGAAGTAGGCCCGACAAGGGCCCCATATGAAATCCCTTCGTGGTACCAGAGTCATTAAACTGATTTCTGGTCACGAAACTCCGGCCAAAGTTTGCTATTGGGACCGGAGCTGCCGCTAGCGGCGCCACCGCCGCTAAGTAGGGGACGAGCCACTGCCGGTGCTGTGCGTCTACGATGCTGTTTACCGCTGTAGTAGCGCGAAATTATGCGCGTACGACATATTTTTTGTAATTTTTGTAATGTATATTCAGCGAAGACTTCTATAAAACAGTTCTTTAACGTACACTTTTAGTTAAGCTGGCTTAAGTCCGATATTTTGATTGGGTTCGGCGGTGCGAGCGCGTGCATCTTTGGAGGTAAGGTTGCGGCATAGAATGATTGTTTACGTGCCAGTTTCCGCGTGTACTAGCTGGTACTAGCCTAAAATCGTTACAAGTGACCACCATGAACCTTCAAACATCGTAGCGAGACATGAAACTGGGCCGGTCAGGCCCAGAGACGGTGTTGAGGCCCGCCGGGCCGCGCCCGTGCTGTTGTCACAGCGACTCGCTCGCTTAACAAGCCGCAGCTTTAATCGAATATTAGCATTGAAGTACTCTAGTGCAGTAGCTACGTTTTTGTCAGCACGGCACTAGAATAGCTCCTCCCTACCCCAGACACGCAGTGTGCGCTCGCTTAACCAGCAAGTTGATATATCATGATTGCCTTCATAGTAAGTACGAGACTCCCGAGCACGACCGCACGACATTCAATTCGATAGAACTAACGTTTAAGCATATTTCCGTGACATGGTGAACGACTAAAAGCAGAAGGCATGGTGGACTTCGTTCACACCTCGCTAACTGTCGTCTTCGTTTCGCTGGAACACGACGATCTTTCTTGCTGGAGTCTTTTGTTTCACTGAGCGTGAACGTGAATATGGCTTCCGCTTCGTTAAAGTATCCTGGCAGGCCCTCAAAAATCGTTGGAACGAGTGGCGCCAGTCTCTCCTCTAGCCTCTCCGCGTTGTAATCGCACGGTCTCCCTGTTGACGACGAACTCATCAGCTCGGATGATATCTGTGGCGTCGAAGTGCCTCTCACACACAAGCACATTCCTTGAACGAAATGTAAAGTCGCCACTTTCGTGCCGCGGTATAGCTCGCTTCCACCTCTCCAGCTGATCGGCGCCCGCAGGGAGATGAAAAAAAATAGATCTTCGGGTCCGAGGCGCTGTAGCCGGAACGGCATCCCGGAACACAACACGTCCTTGGCATCCCCCTGTAGTCCGCACAAGATCCCGGGCACGTTACGGCCAACTAAAACGGGCGCAAACTGCACATTTGTGAACACAACGATCTCCACTCGCACTGAAAGCAATGGCTACCCGCGTCTGGCGTCCACTCTCTAGCGACACTAGCGCCGCCTCTCGGCGGAAAAGCAAACTCTCCCATAGCGTTACGGAGAAGTTTCATGACCAGAAGTCGGTTAAAGGTCTCTGGAGGGACCTACAGTGGACCTTCATGGGCAGCCCGCATGAGGCCTCCAGGAACCTGATCCCGCTTGGAGTTATTTTATGAATTTCCTACGTGGTGGGGTCTTCTAGTGCAGCTAACAATGCTTGGATTTGGACTAGTTGGTTTGACATTATCAGGTATACCGCGGTGCAAAGTTATACTGAACACGTAAACTATGAAACAATATGGTAGATGAGAACACGACAGACATGTAAAAGTGAAAACATGCCAAGTCTTCAGTAAGAACACTGAACACGTGTTTACGCGTTCAGTGTAACTTCACGGCTCAGTATACCACATAATGCAGTGCATCACAAATTAAGAATGCTTCACTTTCATCTTGTGCCTACTGGAAAAGTAATTACAATTTTGCTACATTTTTATAGATCAATAAAACGTCTTGAGCAAGACCATCGAATATTGGGCATTGCAGATGAATTAAACAAAAAAGTTCACATTTAATGTATAATCTTGTTGGACGGAAAATCGGGATACATAGCGAGATTGATCTGGCTGTAGACACCAAAGTTTAAAACAGATAGTGACATTCCGACGAAGGTGTTTGGGATTCACCCTAAATTTGATACTCCGTGTAAAAAATTCCACCATACGCAAAGTGACCTCCTCTACATTGTGGGATACGACTTGCCGTACTGCACCACAAGCATAACATGCAAAGACAAGCTTCTTAAAACCCCTGGAATTCGGTGAGGATAATGCTCCAAAATATTGTATTCGGGAACACGAAGTTGGTCTTCACTCGAGAAGAGTCACGTGAAAAAATTGTCACGGACAATGGTCCTCAGTTCAAATCAAGAAGGTGTCGAGTTCTTGTTGATCCCTGGTATGAGGCATGTCAAGTCGTCGCTTTACCACCCGCAAGCAAATGGGCAGGTGGATAGATTAAACCGCGTGTTAAGGTCCTAATCCAGTTGGCTGTAGTTCAGCATCACTCTCACCGAGTGCTTGCGAATGTGGTGAAGCACTCGTCATACTGCACTGCTATAGGAGAGACATCTGCATTCCCGCTTCACAGAAGAAATCGTTGAGCATAACTTTCTCCGACTAACCAGCCAACCCTCAAGCCTCGTGCCTCTAGAGCTACAGTAAAACAGCATCCTCCAACAGTGATCAAGCAGTGTCAAGAACGTATGAAGTTGTAGCGACTAGTGTAGCTCTACTAAAATATATATTTTATTTAACTGATCGCTACATGGCCAAATTTAGGATAACGTTGAAGACGCGATGTTGGCGTCTTTCATGGCCGCTGGTTCCAAGTCGTCTCCGTGCAGTCTCCTCGTCCAGTCTCCGTGTCGTCTTGTGTCGTATTCTTTTATACCCTCGTGCGTAGGGTTACCTCGCGGTCGCGTGAAGTGGAGCAATTGCGAGACAATGCGGCAGCCATATTTGAGATCAATACCCGCGGTGCGATGATGAGCCATGGGGATATTATCCAACGATGTGTAACCTGGATACTGCTCGGAAGTGACCCTCAGGAGTCGTTCGAGTCGAGCGGAGAAATGTTCTCTAGGGAGCCGCTGTTTGTTGGTGCGTGCATCTCTGCGAAGTCTTACTTTGACAGAAGGCGTACGGTGAAGCCACTGTCTTTCGCCCCTGGACAAGCGGTAAAGATCAACAAACCTCGCCACAGTGGAAAGCTACAGATGAAGAACTTGCTGGTACGGGATGCATTACGAGTCGACATGGAACACTGCAAAGTTCTTCGCCCGTCGTCGACCGAGTCGTCGTGGTTTCCGGTCGACCTGCTCCCTCCTGTTACCCCTCCATCAATTGCAGCGAACGTTCCGACTATTCCAGGTTCAGTGGCTTGAGACCCGGCTAGCCCGGACACCACGGTGCTTAAGCGTGAGGGTCCTACCGCAGCCGAAAAGCCGAGAGGGGGAAACAGCTATGAGTACTGCACCTCCCGCGAACGAGATTCCAAGACGCAGTGCACGTGGGATCCTGTCGCCGGAAGCAAAGATTCTGCAACCACTTTCATTCAAACCTTAGTTCCTGTCACTAGCGAGTTCTGCACCGGCCAGTTCGGCTTCCAGCCGACCCGAGTCTGCGCCCGAGGGCTCTCGGTCTTCTTTCAGCACTACACACGACCGTACAGAGACGGCGACGGAGGTGTCGTCACCGGTGTGGGTGTTTCAACACTGCCCATCACGTCGCAGCCCAGGTCTTCCCCAAGAAAGGGACCTTCTGCTGGTTCTGCCGTAACGTCATTACACCAAAGACGTCTGTCCTTGGTGGCGTGTCCCTATCCAGTTGGCATGCTTTACGTCTGTCATGAGTGTTCGAAGTTATTTTTCTCCAGTCCTCAGGTGCATTTGGCCTTGACAATTCTTTGATGCTGTTTCGTCATTGTATTTCAAGTATAGTGTCATATGAAGTGCCATATAGGCAAAGGTATCACATATAAATGAGCTCTGAACAAATGTGGCCTTCAAAATACAGCTCGAAACAGTTGTTGGTGTGTATAGGTGCTAAAACGTTGCAGCATTATGAAAGTATAAGTAAAATGCTTGAAAAATTAGTGCTCATTGTGAAGTCAGATAAATCTGCACACCTCATTGTGACAGCATCTGTGCTGTCGCCTTTGAAAAAGGGATGTTTTCATTATTTTATTATCTTCTGTTTATGCTTTCTTGTAGTCCCCCTATTGAAGCTTTTTTTTTTGTCACTAAACTTGACGTGTTTCACACCTCCGGGTATATTTGTCTTGAGTCTCACGGTTATGTACAGTCGCCGCGGGAGTTAATAGCTCCACGCCAGCGCGCGTTTATTTCCGAGGGGCGCTTGACTGGTGACTTGCGATAAAACTAGAGATGACGTTAGGGCGAGTCCATGCGGAGTGGACGGGGAAGCCATCTCAATTCGAGGGAACCGTTGTTATCATCTGCCTGCCTGCGGATGAGCGTAGTTAGAATGAAAATTGGAGATTATTCTGCAGAAGTTTGAAAATCCGACGTGACGTGTTTCCTTCTCTCTTTTCAAACTGCCGTCTCATTCCTGCTCGGCGATCTTGACTTCTGCAGAATCATCTTCCCTTTCATTCAAACTACGCTCACCCGTACGTAGATGACAACGGTTCCCTTTAATTGAGACGGCTTGCCCCGTCCATTCCGCATGGACTCGCCCTGACGTCATCTCTAGTTCTATCGCAAGCCACCAGTCAAGCGCCCCTCGGAAAAAACGCGCGCTCGCGTGGAGCTATTAACTCCCGCGGCGACTGTACCTTCTGATTAACTTTTATCACAGCATTTGCGTCGATATATAGGGTGTCTGAAGTCACCAAGCTCGATCTAAAATTTACCTGTAAAAATCGAGCCTGCTCGAAGCAATCGAAGCTTTTCGTGAACGGTGTATTTCACAGGTGCATTTTTTTCTTGTAAAATTACAGAGCGAAGCTCCCTTCCTGTAAAAATATAGGGCTAAAAAACTTGCCAGGGTGAACGGCGGGCGGCGACGCAGACGACTGAGTCGAGCGGCGAAGCACGTTTGGCGCACGTATTGATAGATGGCGCTGGAAGCAGCGTCGGACCTTACGTCGGACTGTGTAACCGACTCGCGAAAAAGGCTGACGACACTCAGACGAAATCGTCGGCAGCAAGAACGACGTCGTTATGCCACTGCGTTTTTTTTTAACTTCACGTTTTGCTTCTTTTGTTCGCATTTATTTTAAAACCAAATGTACGCTACAAAAATATTATGTTCCTTCTTGTAAATCACGGTCGTCACTCGAAGTCTTGAAAAGGAGGTAGCTCCATCTATCGATACGTGAGCCAAACGCGCCTCGCCGTTTGACTCAGTCGTCCGCGTCGCCATCTGCCTTTAAACCCAACAATGTTTCTGGCGCTATTATTATTTTTGTTTTGCAGTAAGAGAGCCATGTTTTGTATTTTTACAAGGAAACACGGACCTGTGCAATACACCTTTGACGAAAAGTTTAGATTGCTTCTTGCAAACGTCGATTTTTACGGTCCATTTCGGATCGAGCCTGGTAACTTCAGAAACACTATATGCTTCTCGACAACCGATCAGTTGGACATCCCACACGTTAGCAAGGGCTGCTGCTTGCCTCAGCCACTTTAGAACATATCTAGCAAATTGTTGGTTTTGCTAGTTCGTTGTTTTGTGTGGACTTTTCAAATCAGTTGTTATTGCACAAAATATAAAACTTTGATGACATTGCAAAGTAAATGCCAGCTGCCTCTATTCCGAAAGGCGCACCTACATGTAAACACATCTCAGACGTTATGCGTACGAGTTCTGCAGAAACGTTTTTTAGGCCGCCCAGAAAGGAACTAAATCATTGAGTTTTAAATCACGTCTTGTTAAAATGTAGGAGTCAAATAACAGACAGGGACATATATCTACAATCAACGATCGACCAATCATCGGCTACTAAACGCAAGTAAACACCATTCCTTTGTGCACTTTAGTCATCTCAGCAAAATAATACTCACCCGGGGTTTGGTAGTCACAATACATATCTGCAGCGAAAATCCATCTAGCTGACCTTTCTGACGATTTTCTGAATCGCTGATCGCCCCTCATCAAATGCTGCCACCGGTCGGCCATCTTACGTCACCCGCTTTAGCGCTGTCAAGCCTAGACATTTGCCATGGTTACCATAAGAGGTAACGTGACGACAGACGCAAAGATCACGGGACCACACTCTTGACAACGCTTCAGCTGGTGACGTAAGATGGCCGATCGGTGGCCGCAATTTCGCAATGGGCTTGAAGCAGGATGCGCGATCCAGCAAATCGTCTTAGAGATCAGTGGGCATTATTCGCGACACGCTTATAAATGTATTCTTTCCAAATTGCTCGAACCGTTAGTCTTCATTTGCATAAGAAATTCCAGAAAAACTTACGTAAACTTAGAAGGTTTATACATTCCTGCGATCTTCAACCTGCCTGAACGGCCCCAGTAGTCAGAAGCTCTGGCGAGACTTGGCACTAGCCTGCAGCGAGTGGTGGCGTCGCCTGGTTAATGCTGAAAGCTCAATCAAGTCTTCGTTCACAACGCACATCACTGCCATCACGATGTTGCTGCTGTGTTGCTAACACGCGGGAATGCAAAACCAGGTTGGTGGTTGGTTGGCACCTGGCATCAGGATACAGGGCCGAACGCAGCACAGAAGATACGCAGGCACCCGGCACCAAAAGCTGCCTGTCTTGCACGCAGTTTCCGTGATTTCCATAACGTCGTCAAGGTCGTTACGTGTTCCGTATGGTTCCGCAACACGGAGACGGCCATCTTAGCCCAGCGTTCGCAGCGCTGCTGGTACTGTTTGGGAAATTCGCTGCTTCTAACGGCTTCGTTTGCTCGTTGGACAAACCTAGCGTTAAAAACGTCAATGTAACCGAGCCAGACTTGTACACGTTACCGAAAAATAGTAAGGAATTACATTTACAATTACTCAAGGCTAAATTGTAATTTATTACAATTACAATTACCCTCCCATAAAAGTAAGTGACCGTTACACCCAAAGTAATCCGTTACTTTCGTGGCGTTACTTTCAACAATATTTCCTCAGTTACGAAACAAAGGAAGAAGGTTATTCCGGTTCTTATTGTTGCCACCTGTTCCATTTATTGACCTTGAGTATTTTGAGCAACACCTGACTCTCGAAAGTCTCGTCTGACATTTTGCGTTGATCTCTTACTCAACAGTGTCGACTGCTACGCTGAACACCCTTCGAGCAGAGGCACTGGATGGGAGTGCCACGTTGTGCCTCACGAATGTTTCATGCTCTGCGTTGAGCTTTTTCAGCGAAGCAATGGAAGTACTATTTACACCGAAGATAGAGCTGGGTTCGTCATTGCAGCCGTTGCCTGATATTCAGAGTTTTAGTAGAGTTGGTAACGGTGGAGGGTAATAAAATAATAAATAAGGTTTGGGTCGATATTCTTCTTCCTTTGGTTCTGAACAGGTCGAGCCTCGGTTGAGACGTTGGTTAATAAGAAAACGTTTCCAATATTTAAATAAAAGTAATCGAGAAAAAAAAACAACGGGACACTTATAACAACAATTATTTAGAACGTTGGTTAAAACAAGGAAATGTAAATGCACGTTTGCCATGTGTACCTTTCTTGGTGCCGTTCAAAAACGCACGGAGCACTGGACCGACTGCAGTTTACTCCGGTGTTCTCCGGATAGACGTCCGCTGATGCCACGTGCAGCGAAGGGCGAGAGAACTAAGTGAGCCGCGCTCCCGGGACACTCACTAGCTTCACTCTCTCATCAAGCACTGAATATCAAGTCTACGTCAGCCACTATCATGTTTTATTTGTAAAAATATCTGCTTGAGATAAGATGCGTCCTGCTGGGGTAAAAACAGAAAGAAGAAAAAAGGAAGACTATTACCATTTGGGAAGTGCTCGCAAGAAGCGGACTCACAAAGAAGATTACTAAGATGCAGATAACCTGGCTGAAATTCACAAATAAAGTGGGCCAACCCTAGAGGTTGGACTGCAAAAGAAAGTAAGTCGCTTTTAAAACAGGGTCAAATAAGGTGAAAGAAGCAGAAAAAATACATCCTGTTTTCTAAGAGATGATAAGTGTCCATCGACGAACGAGGATGCTTGTGGCAATAACAGCTTCACTATTATCACACCTCTTTTAGTAAATTTTAGGGTAGACGGAGCGTTGTCTCGTGTTGTGACATTATGAAAATGATCCTAGCCACTATAACCGAGAAGGACATTGTTAATTCTTGTCTGTGCACTTAGCGCCTGGAGCTTCTCGAAGAGGCATACAATCCCTTGGTGTCTTCGCTCTCCCGCCTTCGATCGCAAGAGAAAACAAAGACACTAAAAAAAACGGATATAATTTGCCCCCTTCCCCCTTTTTGTTTTTGTAGAAATGTTTATTTGGATTTTTTGTCATTGCATGTTACGGTCTAAAAAAATAAAATCAGGGGCTTGGTGTTGAAAAAAAGAAAGAAAAGGCTTTGGGGAACTCAGAGTGCCAAGCCTCCCTTTGCGCTGGTCAATCACTGCGCTCAACTTTACCAAACTAAAAACGACATTCTCTTTGAGGGGGGGGGTCTGGTCCTGAAAAATGCGACAGTTACAAGGAATCCGTTACGTAAATATGAGAATTACTTTAAAATTACTCTAGAAAATATGTAATTATTCCGTTGACTAAATTACCGATAAATGTAAGGGATTACAAGTAATTTCGTTACTTGTGACGGATTACGTACAAGTCTGAACCGAGCTGCCATCTGCCTGGAGGAGAAAACGTCTCGTTCTTCGCTCCTCCTGTTCAGTTAGGGGCGCGTCAGTAGTAGGGAGAAAACGCGGCGTTGCTGCATTTTCCTCCTTTTTTTTATTAGGAGTGCCCCTCTCTGCTAACTCTGCCCCCATAACGCCGAAGTGGCAACCACGGGGGCATTGCATGGGCATCCCGAGCTGGCCATTCCCTTGCGTTGTCCCTGTTAAGCCCAACTCTTAGATGTCACAAAGGTGGGCTTACACGGAAAGCCAAAGTTGGGCATGCCCACGCGTCGCGGAAGTGGGACCCACGGGGGTACTGCGGCGTCAGCCCAAGTGGGCGTGCCCACTTGGGCTGCCCAGACCACTTTGCCCACGTGGGGGCCACGTGGGCCCCCCTTTATCTGCTACCTGGGAAGAAATGATAGAGACCCAATGCAGCCGTATGGTCCAGTCACCCTATTAACTGCTACATCCGTAAGTATGGGACCATTTGCTGGTATACAGTGTTTTTCTATTCTTTTGCTGCGCGTGCACGAGAGTCTGTCTACTCGAACTCTCATCTTCGGCATGTGCATTAAGCGGAGGCACATAACAGTGAATGTTATAATAGGGAGCCCTAAGGCATGTTCTTTGGGGCCTCCTATCCTAAAATAACACTCCCCAATTTCTCCCATGACATCGAGTACCAAATATATATGGTACCACCCAAAAAAGAACATGAATACACTTCGGAAAGGACAATATCATATTCCTCGCATAGACGTCCATTTACAAGACCCCTCTTTGGCGATGCTTCTCGAGCACGGATCGAGAAAGATCTGTCTGGTTGCCTGGACATCCTAACTCCAAAAGTTCCGTTCACTCTTGATTTGACAGCGCTTTGCGAGCTACCCACTCGCAGTACCTATCAACCACATCCCTTACCTCGCCTGACCACGCGCTTTTTGCGTGGGTATGGGCAGAGCGCGATCACGTGGTCAAAGAGACGCACGTAGCTCCCACCACACTGGTGGCTGGGTAGGGGCTATTTATCTCTTTGTACCCCTTTCCTTCCCTAATCTCCCTTCCCTCCCCCGCCCCCCTCCCCCCTCACTTCCCCCTGTGGATTTAGGTGTCGTCGGGAGAAACGTAGAGAAACGGGAAACCTTCGGAGCGCAGAAAGGCGGAATTAGCAGACATAGATACCTCACTAGAGGCTCTCTTGGCGGCCGTTGCACACTGTGACAGAATGGGGCCATCCCGAGGAACAGATCGTATTCCTGGGGAAGGATCTATGGTAGAATTCGGTTAAAGTCGCTCCGGCAATTAGCGCACCGTTTAGTGTGGAAACGCCGCCGTTGTGCGGACGGGAGAGAGTAAAAAGATGGCTGATGCATGTCACGTGGAGTGTGGCCGAATGAGCTGCATTCACTACCACAGTAGAATGATCGTTTACCAGAGAACGACACCAGGGGCCCTAATTTGGACACTTGGCGAAAAAGTCGGCGAGAAATCTTTAGGGCGTGATTGGCCGACGCCACACTTGACCTTGGCGCCGGCCCATCATAGCCGCCGGAATTTTTGCCGACTTTCTCGCCAAGTGTCCAGATTAGGGCCCCAGGGCTACCTATAGTGTATAGACCAGACATGTACAAATTACTCAAAAAAGGTAGTTAAGTTAAGTTACTGAGTATCGACGCCAAAAGTAATTGGAGTAGAGTAGAAATTACACATTTGAAATAGTAATTGAGTAAACGACTAACCACTGTAAAAAGTAGCGAGTTAATTTGAAGTTACTTTCGAAGTTACTTTTATATATTTTTGTGGTAGCAAAATGAACAGCAGTTTTGATCAATGAAAAACCCTGCGAGCGAAAAATAAATGCAGTCTATTCATGGCTTTCGTTTTCACCAAAATAGTTTATTCGCTCGCAGAAGCAATTGACTTTCAAAGTTCTTGATAGGAAAGTTTTCCCCTTTTCCTTCTAAAGACGTCCCCAGCCAAGCTAAACAGACGTTCCACCGACGAGCTGGATAGAACGGCACAGTTGAATTTGAGGAACAGGCTGTGCAGGGTCGGGTAAGCGAGTGTCGGCATCTTAGGTGTCCATGACGAAACATTTGAGGTTTGCCTCGGGTAGAGGGTCTTTTATAACAAACTTTCCTCCTTTTTCTTTTTTCTTCGGCAAGTTGAAATTGTTATGACTGGCCCCTCTTTATTCCGACGACGTTCTGAGAGTACGCTGAGCGATTGCACCAGACCGTCAAGGGTTCAAGTCTCGCGCCACGACGATGAGATCATCCGGACGACTGCGCATCTCGTTGTATAGTGCTAGTGCTACGCTACTGAAAAAAAATTGTTTTGGTTTAACAGAAGGTGAACCGAAGTATACATCGCCGCTGACGCCGGGTCCAACAAAAGGATCTCCAAAGGGTAACTCGCAAACCTCGCCGGCGACTACAATATTCTGACGCGCCTGACACGCCTGACAAGTAAATCGTTTTAACAAAGAGGAGATTTCCCAGGCATAGAAGGTCGGAAGGACGCGAAGGATTAAGGTCCGTTCACACTCTTGCGACCGAGTTCGACCGAGAGAGACCAAACCGGTTTTTAAGCCTCTTGCGATCTCTTAGGACCAGCTCAAACCGGGTTTTAGGCCTCTTGCGATCTCTTAGGACCAGCTCGGCTGCAGCGGAGCTGGTCCTAAGAGATCGCAAGAGGCTTAAAAACCGGTTTGGTCTCTCTCGGTCGAACTCGGTCGCAACAGTGTGAACGGGCCTTTACGTGAACAAGCATCGTCACTCGTACAGTTGCAGCTGGAAGCGGGAACGTGCTCCCATGAACGGATTATCCGTGTCTGCGTTTTAGCGTGGGGAGTCCGGCTTTGCAAGGGAGTATGCGCTGACGACGAGGCGACTATGGGAACAGGGTCCCAGCTGCGAGGTCATTCCAGTGGCGCCTCCCGTGGAACGTACCGCTTGAGTCAGAACTCACTAAAGACAGACAACACGAAAACAACAGCCCTCGGAGTGTCCCCGTCCTTCACGGTTGCAGCTGGAAACGTGGCGCCTGCGTGCATTACCGGATTAGGTCAATACCCGACCAAGGCTTGTTAAACATCTCTTCCTGCGTTCGTGCGCGCCGGTGTTATGTTTTATCTGCTCTTCACCACCTTGGCCCAAGGACGCCTTCCCGAACAAAGGGGCCCCTTGTTCGGGAATGCCACTTCATCTGCCGGCGTCTTATTCATTTCTGCGCATAAACTTTGTGATGAGCAAAATTAGCACTAGATTTCGAAAGTAGTTAGTAATTTGAGTAGAAGTTACCTGAAAAAAGTAGTTAAATAAAACTACTAATTACCCAAATCAAGTTGTAATTGGAAGTTACCAAGTTACCCGAAAAAGTAGTTAAACTACAGTAGTTTGAGTAGAGTAGTTGAACTACGTCCAAGTCTGAGCATAGACCAACGCGCTGTTTACAACACAGCCCCCATCCCCCCCTACCCCCGAGGTGTGGGCAAACGCGCAGTTCGCGCACGAGATGTTGGCACTGC
>JAZHYW010014836.1:0-15860 GCA_037355805.1 Ixodes ricinus
TTGAGGGTATGTACAAATAAATAAACAAATAAATAAATAAGTACAAAGAATACGACAGACGCACAAATGGGGGCTTGAAAGCAATCGAAATGGAGAAAAGCTTTCGTGATAAGACATCGCTGGTAGGCCACGACGGCTCACGGACTCCTAGACAAGTCAGATTCACTGCTCCACGTCATCGCGGCAGTGCTATACTTCGTTCACCCCTAGGCTGACAGTGCGGTGGGAGCTATGAGCTCACTGGAACCAATCAACTTCCTTCATTTCATTACCTGATCCATTCTCTGCACGTGGGTATGAAACAAAAGCGTGATTATGTGGCGAAAAATAGACGTGTGGCTGGTCCAATGAACGCGCTCACCCCAAGCTTCCACCGCACTGTCAGCTTGGGGGTGAACGGCCTATAGGCTATAATGCGAAGCGTACGTCACCAGTGAGGTCAACACATTATAAAACCTGAAAGGACTGGATATATAGATCTCCAGCCTTCTTGCTCCTTCGTCAAAGAAGGTCAAACTGTAAACTTCGACTATCGTGAACAACAAACGGCTATAATAAATAGTTAATCGCAAATGCCTTGTCAAGGCCCCAAAACGTTTCGTGCGGAACCCTGGCAAGTAAAGATGTTTTTGTAGTCGGGAAAAAACGAGAAGCGAGAAAAGCAGGTGCCGCTCGCGGTGCGCATATCTACCTTTCCTTAGATAGCTTATTCGGGAATAAGCAAACGAGCAGATATAGCCACAGAATTCTCGGGAAAGCGCACATTTACGAAGCTCGCGCCAAACTTTTCCTCAGCTGTCGACGCTTCTGCACAGCAAATACCCAGCTGGTGTTACAACTTGCGCAATAACTTGTGGTCTTCGGGTTTCTTGGAACAATACTCCCCATGAGGAATGCCAGGGAACGCGTTAACTGGTGAGCTTGAGAGAAAATAATTAGACTGCGATGTCTTACATGACGAATTTTTATAAGAACGAGCTCCCATGGCCCGACTGAAGCTACTGATACCGACTACAACATATTCAAAATCAGGAAGACGGAAACATATCGCTCTTTAACTAAGAACCTTCACTCCTTGAATGAACCGCGAAACCGGTGAGTCTTAGGAGTTATATCAAAAGAAGGAGCTATTTATCAAGTTCAATGCTTCTGTCGTGTGAACCAGTATCACTTTGAGGCGCACGAGGCATGGTGCCTCGTAAAATGGAAGATCTGAGCTCTGGAACATATACTGTAAATATAATGAGTACAATTTACTTCCTTAAAAAACCTCTGACACGCCGAAAAAAATTTTTTTCATGCTAGGCGTTGAAATGGCATATCAGGACATCACAAAAAATATTTCAATATAGAGCTGCGTAGTATTTTTTTTATAAAAAATAGAAATACGAGGCACAATTCAAAGTTCCCGCCGTGCACTGTGACGTAACAGTGTATTGCAAGGTGTCGGGGCGGTCAGAAGGGAGGCATCGACCTACGTCACTAAGCGTGGGTTCATCGGAGGTCACGTGAGTTTCACTCCTCGTGCTCTCCACGACCGTGACTACGATTTTTTTTTATTCTGCTCTTTGTACGAGCGATTGTAGAAAACGAAGTTTCAGTTCCACTAGCTGTTTATCGCTGCACCGTTGTTTCGTTTGCGTGCTGTAAATTTGAGGACGAAGAGTCAGTGGATCGACGTGATGGAGGTCAATGATGAAAGCGTTGCAAGTACAAGCCAGTGTACGAGTGCATGCCGTCAGTCCGATAATACAGGGCTATACTGGGCGCAAAACAAGCTATCAAGGTTTGAAAAAAAAAAATTAGAACGCTCGCAGAAATTAGGATTGCTAGCATACGACACGCCCGATCGCATTGCTGAGGGTTCGGACACCGAGGTCGTTGGAATCATCGGATACTCTCCAGGCTAAAGATGCCTGCAGTCTAAAGAATACGAACTGGTTTGTGTACCAAGTACAAGTAAACGTCGAGCACAAAGTACGTATTTTGTCTAGAACATGAGTAAAACGTGTTTACTAGGTGCACATGCGGCCGATGTATGTCTCTCGGAAATGCATGCGGTGTGATCTCTTCTTCAGTTGCTGAAATACCGGGACAGTCCATCACACAGCACCTTCTAGGCATTGTAGTTGATCACGTCAATTCACTGACTCCGCTTCTTCTACCTTTACAGCAACGTTAAGCGATGAAAAGCAAATAAAAGAAACCTTGTCTGCTTGGATCGCTCGTGGAGATGCGGAGAATAGTAAAAATATTTAAAAAAATATTACACGCGCTCGCGGTAGGCACGAGGAGCGATAAAACTCACGCGACTTCCGGCGATGCCTCCCTTCTGACCGCCCCGACACCTTGCGGTACACTGTTACGTCACAGTGCACGGCGGGAACTTTGAATTGGGCTTCGTATTTCTATTTTTTAGAAAAAAACTGCGCACCTCTATAGTCAAATATTTTTTTGTGATGTCCTGATATGCCATTTCAACGCCTAGCATGAAAAAAAAATTTTTTTGGCGTGTCAGAGGCTTTTTAAGGTGTTGACAATTAATGTCAAAGCAACTTCCTTTCCTTCGGAAAGTAATTGAAATGCAATGTCACTACTTTTATTCTGCGGTAATTTGTGAAGTAGTTAAATACATTTTTTGTGGTTATGGAGGAAGTAATTAGTAATGTAATTTAATTACTTTTTGAAAGTAATTTTGCCATTTCTGATCACGAGTGATCTTTCGGGACTGCGTCTGGCAACTTTGTTTTAGAAGAACTCCCGTTTAATTTACGAACCCAAGCCAAAATTTAGCCACTTGTCTTCTGGCTGTTTGCAAGCTACAGAGTCTGGAATACTTGGTATGCGCGCAGCCAACACCTCCCTGGTGACAAAGCCGTAGTGCTGATAGAGATGGCGTCATCAGCGAAGGCCAACGGTGGGCACAGATTGGGCACGACGATGGCGTCGACGTTCAGCTCCAACATGACTCGAAGCCAAACGCCGAGATAGCACTCGTTTCCCATCTGGGTCTAGCGTTGGCCTTCTCTGATGACGGACAACTCTCAGCACTACGGCCATTTCCTCTATGCGGTGTTTGGCACAGCACGCATCGCAAGTTCAGGCAGCGAAAAAAGTGAGGGACCCGCAAAACCACACCGCCGATTTCCTCGACTATGAGCAAAAGCAAAGCTCAGTTAGGCGCGCCTTGCTGACTCAGAAGAGGATTCGTGTTTCAAGGCTTTCTTCAAAGTGTACCGTTACCGCATGAATAGTTGAACTTGTTTTAGGGATAGGATGGCCTGATTTTCCCACCTCGTTGTTCGCGTTTTTATTTTCAGAGTAGTGAGCGACATTGGTTGTGTCAGGAATGTGTACGGTGCTTGCCGGTCGTGGCTTAGCGAATGAGACGCTCACGGCGTCTCTATCCGCCTTCTTGGTTGTCATGCACGGTTTCGAAAGCATTTTAGCAGATTACGCGACTGCCGAAGTGGGTACAGAAACTGTTACTTCGGACGATGGGAGGCGGGTTCTGATGTTCTACGGGCAAAGACGAACAAGGCAGCGCAGCGACGTGCTTTGGCACTCCAAATAATAAACAAACTAACTTACTCGAACGAAACCAGTCAAGCCAGTTAAGATTACGAGTCAACTATTTCCGCGGCAGATTAAAGTGACGGACGTGAACATCATGTTTCTTCAATGGTTTGTCTGCTGCAACGTTAGGACTACACAGAAATAACGGGTATAATCTAACACCCCTTGTCACTTTGGTTCGACGTACAGCGCACCGACGTTGAACCGCGGTATAAACTTTCACGAGCGGGTTGATAGCCGAGTTGTACAATTTATTAAAATTGCTAATGTATGTGTGACTGACTCAAGAAAACGAGTAATCATTTTTTTCCGTACTTCAAAACCTCAATGTGTTTTTTTTTCTAGGTTTTGATACGTACGTTAGCTGTTTAGTATCTTATATCCCATCGCCATCAAGCCCCTTGTAAAATTTGGTACCGTCAGTTCGACGTCAGTGCGCTGTACGTCGAACTGAAGTTTTGCGGTGCCCTATATGTGTCAAGGGCTGTAATAGATACCGCTTTTTTTAGAGTGTACAATGCTTAGGACGCCTGACCAACAACGGGTGCCATCTTGTTTTAAAAGCCACCAACGTAACGTTTGCGTCGTGTTGCGATTGGTTGCAGCTTCGCGGTTCGCAAAAGCGGTTCGCAAAAAACGCGCCCCAACCGCGCCATGCCAGCCGCTTTGCATTTGAGAACGTGCTGTTCCGCTTCCAGTATGTACGCGTCATAAGCCATAGCGCACTGCCGCTACAACTCAGTGTCCGGAGCCAATAGACCGATCTCCCTAAGCGTTTGGCGCATGCGTGGCGCCGCCATAACTTTAGTTCACGGGAACACGAAACGGCACCAGGGCTCATGCCGTCTCGTGCTTCACAATCGCCGAGCTCCAGCAAGGGCATTGCACGGGCAGAAAGACTAAAGTTACTTCGATGCATTTCGACAGTGGTGGCGTAATCAAACTGGCCGGTTAGGTCGGAATATTGAGCAACTATATATATAGGCATTGTCCCGGCGCTCGTCGTCTTTGTGTGTTTGCGATGACGGGCTTAAGCAATCACTCTCAGTAAATGCACCATGATAACGCTTTTTTTCTGCGAGTGGATGGTTTAGCAGGTGATATATGAAACACACAAAAACGACGATGCACATAATGTTACGTTCTTTATCACTGCTTAATTGCCTCGAAAAGTTGTAGAGCCGGTTGCACGACTTAGTGGGAAATTCAATATAAAGTAAATTTATCTGGGCATATTAATATACGCATTGTCATAACATAGATGGCATTTCTATGGTAAAAAATCTGGACTCCTTTCCTAGTAATCTTCAAAATTCACATGGTTTTAGCACTGCACAAAAGCACCTTTTCCATTCTTAAATTAACCCCACCTTCATTGCCATCCTTCTGGTTTAGTAAAATCAATATGGCTTCAATGATAACCTTTTGTTTTGAAATATTTATGTCTAAAAATTTGGGTGTGTGTATGTTTATACAGCCTAGAACTTGGTCTGCCTCAACGAGCGACGAGTCTCCCAGCTGTAGATGAGAAGTTTAGCCAGTGCAGTACAACCGCTAGCCTGGGTTCTTTAACGTACATCATGCAGTAATGATAAACGACCGCACTTCGGTACGATGCTCATCCAGATCGAAACGGGCAGGGGTGGATATTGAACTCAGGATCATGGGTTCTGCAGCACGAGCTTTCGCTCCACGTGCTCCGAGCTGGTTCCACCTCCCTACTTCCTAAACGGGTTCCACCTCCCTAATTCTTGCGGGCCAGTTTTGGGACTTGGTTTGGAGCGCCAGAGTTCCGAACGTATACTTCGTAAGAGACATATTATGAATGAGAAAGCATTAACTGTCCTATGGAACGAACCGACGTCATGAGCTTTGAAGCCGCGCCAAACGGCCCCTTTCCTGTCCGAATGTCGTCTGTAGCAGAAATCTGATTGATAGGCCCCCATTGGCTGGCGCGCTTCAAGGAACGAGGCTCCCATTGGGTCCCCTGCGGCGTAGATTCAAAAAGGCCACCAGAGAAGCCCTCTTCATGGCGGCGCAACGCACGCAGCGACCCGGCCGCCGGTATGAGGCGCGGGGGCCAGGAGTGGCCGCAGAGCTCGTATACGGGCAAGCCCCGGAACGGCTGCACGGCCAAGCGCGGCGCAGCCACTTTACGAGAGTGCACGCTGGGCCGTCGGCCGGCGAAACGCAGCCGTCCCTGCCACTACGCCGCAGACGAACTAAGGAAGCGGCAGAACGACATTCAGGCTTTTGCATTCACAACTCATCAGTGCTTAGAGTCCTCGGACTTTTATTAACGCCGCGTTTTTGCGTGAAAAAAAGATCGCCCTAGAATGCGGGATTTTGTTTTTATTATTTTGGTGACATCAATTGCTCCCCCTTCCCTCCGCTCCCTTTTGGCGGGGTATCTTAATTGTTTTATAGGCCACGTAAAATCAGGTTAGGTGACACATTTTGACAGATGTAACCTAGCACCAATTTAGTGTCCCCGCTAAATTTAGCGGAGAGTGCGCGGACGGACGGACACACTGGCATTGGAAAGTGTTAAAAAAATATTCCATGCATTAAAAATATATCATCAGTAACCAGCTGAGTAAGCTGGTTGCTCAAGCTGAGTAAATATATTTTTTTCAAGCTTTATGTTTCTATGCACATATATAACAGGTGCTTACGCCCACCGCAACGCAAACTTCAAGGTGATTATTTCAATTACCATATACCAAGGTCTTCAAATTGAGAATGTCAATTAATGCGTTAAAAAGCAACGCCTTATTAACGACGCGAAAATATTAAAATGCGACTACTGCTTGAGAAAGACGACACATTCAGAGGAACAAGGAAGTAACGGGTTACTTTTGAGCCCGAGTATGCGTTCGTTTGGAATATCAGTAACGAGTAACGTGCCACTTTACGTTTTGAGCAGAGTAACGTTGGTGGTCTCTTATTTACTTTAGTAGCGCGAGCTACACTGGCCAATGAAGGCTGAGCAGTTTCGCGCGGCTCGAATAATAGGGAGTTTTCGCAGGCCGCGTTTCCCCTCCGCTAAGCCCTCCGCAACGAAGAAGCCGCTCCTGCGCCTGCGCGCCGCTACTCCTTGACTGAAGAAACCCGGATCTCGTAGCGGGGCTGCGGAGAGGGTTTCGGGACAGCGGAAACGATCTACGAAAACTCCCCACGAGCCGTGCTCCATGCTGCGGCTAGCGCGAGGAGCAGTGACGTCACACGGCGCACAGCTGGCGCGCCAGAGACGCCGCCGCCGCGCGCCCGCCGCCACCGCGCGCCCGCCGCCGCCGCGCGCTCCGCCGCCGCCGCGCGCCCCTCGACGGTCTGCGCATGCGCGAGGAGCAGTGACGTCACGCGCCGCACAGCTGGCGCGCCGGCGGCCGGAGCCGCCGCCGCCGCGCGCTCCGCCGCCACCGTGCGCGCCTCCCATACAAAAATGGTCTGTGGTCGTCTATGGCAAATTATATGGCAGGCTATCACCCCCTATGGCCCTCTATGGTCGGCCATAGAAATCCATAAAGACAGCTACAGCCAGCTATAGAAAAATCTATGGCGCTGTGTCTAAAGACTGGGAACCAATAAATGTTCTTTACCCGCCTATAGGAAATTCTATGGCCGCAAGCCTAAAGATTGAGAACCAATAAATTGTCTTTAACCGTCAATAGAAATTTTACGGCCCTAAGTCTAAGGACTGGGAACCAATAAAAGTTTTCTAGACGAGTACAGAAAATTACATGGCCCCATGTCTAAAGACAGCGAACCAATAAATGTTCATAGAAAAAATCGTAAGGGATACAGGCGAGCTGTGTGAATATTAATCATGTTGAATTAACCTGAGACGTCGTCCTGTCTATTTTCTTTCCCTTCTACGTTTTGATGTTTCTTCTCTACCCGGTCTCAGGTTAATTCAACATGATCAATAAATGTTCTTTACCCGCCTAAAGAAAATTCTTTGGCCACGAGTTTAAAGACTGGAAACCAACAAATTGTCTTTACCCGTCTATAGAAAAAGTTATTGCCCCGAGTCTAAAGACTAAGAACCATTAAATTTTCTTTCCACGCCTATAGAAAATCACTACCGGCGCTTACTGTTTTGGTAAAAACACTCCAGGTTAGAAAATTAAATCAATATTAAATTTCTGTAGTGCCGGTGACAAACCATGACCCAAGATATGTTCTCTGCTGTTGCAACGAGTCGTGAAAACCAGTAGTATTGTTTGTTTGAAAAATCTATTAAAATACTTGTGCAACAATTAAAGTTAATTATTACCCCAAAAGTGAAAATAAATTACACTGGCGCCGAACAATGCAGTCAAGCAATAGCTTGATTGCAATCTTCAGCACCAGTGTACTGCATGTCATCACTGCATTGTCAACGTGAATCATCGAGCTTATTAAAATGATAATTAATACATTTTAGTTAATTAACATAATGATCTACATTTGCTTTTTTCAGGGTGTTGAATTAAGACATGGGGGCTATTTCAAGAGAAAATTCAAAGAATGTATTAAGTACGAGTAGTATTCGCTCCGCCCCTCCGTGTTTTTGCGACAAATGATGGGTCACCGGGAAACTCGGATTCAAAAATTAGACTGCCATATGTACAGCTAGTGCGAACGTTATGTTCAGCATCTAACCGAACTACTGCGTAACGTAATGCAGTAGCCCGGTGTCGCAGTGGTGTTGTGTGGGAAGTGTTCTGCTTGTGTTCTGTGTGTTCAGACATGTACGTATTATCTACCATGTAGTGTTCACAAGTTACTTGAAGTAAATTTTTTTAGAATTTGCTGGCTAAAGAGAGTCATAAGTTAAGCCATAGAGAAGTCTTTAGCCAACCATTAGACAAGCTAAAGAGCGCTATGACTGGACAGCGATAGGGCCATAGACAAAGCTAAAGAGGCCCATAAAGGCGACCATAAGAAATGCTTAAAGACAGCCATCAGAAAATTCTTTCGCTAATTGGGCCAAATAGCCAAAGCCGGTTATACAAAAAATTTTCATAGCCGACCATAGGACATTTTTGTATGTGCTCGCCGGTCTGCTCATTCCAGAGGAGTGACGTCATAGCCGCAGCAGACGCACTGGCGCCGCCGCGTGCCCAGCTGCCCGCCTCCGTTGCGCAGTAGCCAAGTCTAACACTGCACCGAAGCCGCTTGATAGCGCCTTTCATTTTGTGCGCATGAGCTCACGCTACGTATACCCTGGCATAGCCTAGCTAAGCCACCACAATTTTATTTTCAGTAACGCGTACATTTCTCATCCGAAACCACTCCCGAAATTCTGAACCCCGCCTTATCAAATATTTCAAGCCAGTTGTGTTGGAGAAAGGGTTGCCCCTCTGAAATACATTGAGGTTATTCCATTGTGTTGTTCCCGTATTTCAATTATCTTCATTCGATAAAAATGTGCTATCAACCACTCCTTCTCTGTAGTCGTACAGGCTTGTTCAAGCAACATGCGCTTCACGTCCGTCTTAAAATCCTCTCACGCCAAGTGGGAGCGTAAATTAATTAAAACTGCCTTTAGAGACTCAAGTTTTCTTATGACAAGCTTGTGGAGGTTATGACCCCATATTGCAGTAGTGTCCTTGCATCAGCTCTTAAAGGACACATACAAAGAAAAACAACATTTTTTTTTAAACAGCCGGGTTTCGGAAAAGGAAGTCATAAAACGGATTTACAACGAAAAAAATAAAAAAATTAGAGCTATATTTACGGCGCTATACGAATTTGTAGTTGGCGCCCACTGGCGCCGCGGAAAAGTGGCCCATATTTATCACGTGACTGGCCCCTATTTGTCACGTGGTACTTGCCGCTCTTTCGGAAGCTTCCTATGGTCTCAAAACTTACTTATTCATCTTCGTTTGAAGTGCAACAAAAAACAACGATTAATAAGTCAATTTTAGAACCCAAATGAAGCTTTTGAAAGAGCGCAATCAGACGTGAGAGGCCTGTGCGCCGGTCAGATGACTGCGGCGGCGCCCCGAAGCAGACGAACTTGTGCGACGGCGGCGACGGCGGCGTGGAGAAACGCGTTGAAGCGGCGGCGCGAAACTCTCAGCGTGCGGCGGCGGCGACGCACAGGTCTACCAAGTGACCAGTGGCGGCTCCCGCGAGGGCCAACTAGAAATTCGTTTTGCGCTTAAATATAGCTGTAAAAATTTTCCTTTCTTTTTTGTAAATTCGATTTATAACATACTTTTTCCATCTAGGCTGAGTTAAAAAAATGTTTTTTTTCTTTTCTTGCATGTGTCCTTTAAGAGCGCATCGCAGCTCCACAGGCCCTATGCATTTGCAATGGCACTGTTTTGGTCCAACTGCTTCGGGATGGTTTTATTAAAGCGTGAATAAAAAGAAACAAAATTGTGTGCGGTTGCACATTTTTCCGCTTTGGGGCTAGATATTTGATATCAGAGCTTTAATTCCTTCCAAACGCCCTCTTTTCCAGCCTGCCATTTATGAGTACTTCTGAAGCAAACAGACGCCCTAATATCATTTACTGACTCGGCGTTGAGGAAGGTAATATATTTCATAACATATCACCAAGAACATCTTCGTTTCATGTATTCCGATAAGGAAAGAAATAGGACGATCAAGTCGGCACTCAGGTAAAAGCCTGAAAAATGCCTTGTCGTAATAGTAGTATGCGTTTTTTTTTTTTTTTTTTGGGGGGGGGGGTTGGGAAACCGACTGTTGTTGGGACGTACTTAGACGCCCATGTCAAAATTGCCTTCCCCGGTGAATTTTATTATTTATCCCGTGGCGCCATATATGAGCAGCCTTTCATAGTCATTTCGCAACCGAGGTCATCTTGTATTAGTGTGCAGCGACAGACTACTTGCATGACCCCGTTTCTTTCAGTCGTGTTCAAGGCTTCGGGGTGCGCGCTTCGCGGATTATATTGCCGCGAGCGCAGCTGACCAAGCAGGCAGCGCGCTCGTGGCCTAACGGTTATCGCGCGTGCCTTCCACGCAGAAAGCTAGGGTTCGATTCCTGGCCGCGGGGACGCATTTTTGTTGACTCTGACGTAAAGTTCTGGTAAATTCGAGAACCGTGTTGCATGTTCGAGGTCAGAATGTTCTGCACGCAGAACCTTCTACGCCGATTATTCCAGAAGCCTACGCGTGTACATAAGAGGCTTCGCGTGGCGAGCCAAGTTCAGTTTCGCCCCAGCGTTCGACTCTGCTCTTTCGCCGACTCCGACGCCCGCGACGCTCTGCTGTTATCTTTCTGTTTCCTTTTTATTTTTGGGCACAAGTTCGCCCCATTAAACGTTTCAGTTTTCTCAGTTATTCTCTGTTTCATCACCTGTCATTCGTGACATTTTGGTGGAGGTGCGGGGTACTGCATGTCCGTGCAGCGTACCCCTCCGAGGGCCCGCAGTGCAAGTCCGACAGCAAGCCCACGACGACCCGAGGAAGACACTACCAAGACCCGACTAAGTCGCCGCATCCAAGGCCTACACCCGGAATTTGGACTTCTGCCATCCAGGACCAAGCAGCCAACGAGGCCGACAATGAACGACCAGCAGTCGCAGACCCCGGCCGCTCCTGCCTTCATCTACCTGCCCGTCGCACCCCGGACTCCGACGCCTTTCCATGGGGACGCCCACGAAGACATCGAGGACTGGCTGCAACACTATGAACGTGTGGCCCGTCATAACGGGTGGACACCTGAGCAGTGCTTGCAGAACATCTACTTCTCGCTGGAAGGGACTGCGAGGTACTGGCTGGAGAACCACGAGGCTTCTTTAACTTCGTGGGAGCTGTGCAAGCAAGAACTAAAGAAGACGTTTACCAGCCAGCACCGACGCGAGAGGGCCGAAGACATCCTTCGAACAAGGACCCAAGGCCCGAATGAAAGCATCACCAGCTTCGTCGAGGATGTTCTTCGCCTGAGCGCCCGCGCCGATCCTCAGGCTACAGAGGAGAAGAAGCTGCGACACCTGATGAGGGGTGTGAAAAGCGAGATATTCGGCGGTCTCATTCGCAATCCCCCGACAACTGTCGACGGGTTCGTCACGGAGGCGACGAATATGGAACGTGCCCTACTAGCACGCGCGAGACACTACGAGCGACACCCTGGCATAACTACTCTGGCGACATCCGGATCCGACCTTGGTACCTCCGTCCCCGGCATCCGTGACATCATCCGTGAAATCGTCCAGGAGGAGCTAAAGAAGCTGCTGCCCGCTGCCGCACGCCCGGCCTCGCTCTCCATCGCCGAGGTCGTGCGGGAAGAAGTCCAGAAAGCCATCCAACCAGAGGCTCCCATCAGCGTGGCAGCCCACGAGGAACCGACGCTAACCTACGCCGCAATGGTCCGACGAGCGCCACCAGCCCCTCGTCCGTACATGGCGCCTCCCCGACGTGAACCTCCATCGCAGCAGTATTCCCGACGCCAAGAAGATCGAGCGCACGTCCGCTCAGAACAAGCTGCGCCAAGGAAGACCGACGTGTGGAGGACGGCCGATCGGCGCCCGTTGTGCTACCACTGCGGGGAAGCCGACCATATCTACCGCCGTTGCCCCTACCGGCAAATAGGGCTGCGCGGCTTCCACCCGAGCGACCCACGCCCACGCTACGGTGAGCGACCACAGGAGATTGAAGAGTATCTTCGACGACCTCAGTCTCCTCCGCCTGCACCTCGCCGCGGGTCCCGGTCGCCGTCGCCAGGACGTCCAGCCTCGCCGATGCACCGACCTCGTCGTGGGAGCCTGTCGCCCATTTCCCGTCGGGTAACTGAAACAGACTCCAATAAAGCATATAATTTATTACTAGGCCTTATACAGAGGAGTTATGAACAGACATTTCCGTGGCAAGAATATAAGTATAAAAAAATCAAGAAAACCTTGGATTTCATGTATGTTTATATAAACGCATAAGGCAACGTAATAAATTGTACGAAAAGTTCATTACAACAAGAGATTCTGGTATACTACAAGAATTCAAGAAATTGAGGAACAAACTCAACGCGGATATTAATAAGGCGAAAGCTCACTGGCAGCAGTAAATGAACTTACCTCTAAACCCCATGCTCTTGTCCCAAAACAACTTACAATCGAGCAGGTGACCTACTCCGGCCAATATCTTGCAAAAAAATTTAACTCTAATTTTTTAGTGTCGGGTTCTTCAATCTTACCTACCACGAGTACGCCTAGGTGTGAATCTTATGTGACATTATCTTTGGATAATTCAAATTTTCTAGCACCCTGTAGTGAAATAGAAGTAAACACGATTATTAAATCCTTGAGCAACAGTGCCGCCTGTGGTGAAGATGGGTTGTGTTCTAAGCCAATAAAAGAGTTTCCTCTTTAATCTGTTCACCCTTGCCCACATTTGTAACACTATTTTAAGCACTGGTACCTTCCAGAAAAATTGAAAATAGCAAAATCATGTGTAATTCATAAAGGCGGTCCTAAGAATAACATGAGTAACTATAGACCGATCTCGGAACTTCCGGTTTTATCAAAAATAGTCGAACGCGTTATTTACAAACGCTTAGGTGAATTCTGTGTTAAGCATAACATTATTACAAACAACCAGTATGGATTCCAGAAAGGTAAATCAACGGAGATGGCATTGCTAAATATAAAAAATGAAATCTTAGACAACATCGAAAATCAATGTTATACACTAGGTGTTTTTATAGATTTCAAAAAAGCATTTGACTCTATAAAACATGACATCCTACTCCGAAAACTACCGCTTTATGGAATAAGAGGTACTGCACTTAGCCTGATACGCAGCTACTTAACATCTCGTCTTCAGTATACGGTCCTCCATGATGCGTGCTCTTCTCTAGCGAAAATTCAGTATGGTGTACCGCAGAGGATCAATTTTAGGGCCTCTACTTTTCCTTCTTTACGTTAACATACATCATAAATATCCCAGAAACTCCTGACATCATTTTATACGCAGATGAGGAAACGAGTGTATTTTTGACCGGTAATTGCTTATATATTTTAGAGACACAGACAAACACTTGGTTGGACCCATAGAGTTATTACAATAAACGCTAGAGGCTCAGCTGGCGCTAGTGTGCTGTTGCATTTTGAAGCAGACAGCAAGCAGTCTAAATTTCACTTCCGGTAATGTATTCCTATGGGAAAAAGCGAGTGCATTTTCTCTCTGCGCTCGATTATAAGAGCAAATATCACGAATAACTTGTACGTACTAGGCACATTGGAACATTTCTCAGTCACGCAGACGAAATAAATGGTCAGTTACGGCGTTTTTCTTTCAAATTCATCGCATTAAAAACGGTGCTAAAACGGCTTCGTACGTGTATTTTTGTGCACTGTCGGACACTGTTAGCGCGAACACGGCGTCGACGCTTTCCAACATGGGGGATATACGTGCCAAACGAACGAAGGACATGTAGAAAACCGAGAGAGACGGCAAGAACTACGCAGTAACACTGGATAAGTAACTCCTTGTGCTTGCAGACGATCAAAATAAATTGAAAGTCATGTAATATAGTCAGATTTGCAATAAATAAGTACTGTGAAGATGCTTGTTCTGGGTTCAAATGGTTCAAAGCATCACCCGCACGCTCCAAATCTTTGCAAATAGGGAAGCCAGAGAGCAGGTGCCCGATAAAAACTGCCCGACATGGGAAATAATAAAAAGACATACCTTTCGCAGCTCACGTGCTTTATTTTTTGCGTTCGAATGTTTCTTTAACCGATCGTAAAGATGCGCACGACGGAGTCATTTTCATCCAATGACAGGACGGGCATATTAGCAATATATAAGCACCACCGAAATGCTAGCGAACCTGAACACACACTACATTCCTTTCGATCGTTAGTTTGCTTAGAACCGTCGCTCGTTTTCACATACCTTCCTTGAAACAGGGGTTTGGGCCTGAAATAGAGCGAAGTTTAACATCGCTCAGTGGTAAAGAAAAATGCTGTAACTAAAGCAATTACACTTTCACAATACCAATAAAGGTACATACTATCCGTTACAACCGATATGACAAAAGTTATTCATGTTATTTTCCGGCGAAGAGACAAAATTCACGCGCGTTTTCCCATAGGAATACACAGGGAGGCTGGAAATGTAGACTGCATGCTGTCTGCTTCAATTTGCAACCGGAAGTCCCGTAGACACTAGCGCCAGCTGAGCCTCTAGCGTTTATTGTAATAACTCTATGGTTGGACCAACTTCACTTGTGGTTGGTTGCGAATCGAGTAGAACTAAATGCGTCGAAAACTACGAGTATATAATTTTTAGAGCAAACGTACAAACCCATTACTAACACAATTAATATATCCTTTCAAAAACTCCCTTATGAACGTGCAGAATCTTATAAATTTCTTGGTGTTCGTTTCTATGAAAATTTGTATTGGACTATCCAGGTAAACGATCTCCGAAAGATTTCTAGACCCATTGGTTTACTTGCTTAGATAGAGAAGACAACTTCTTCCAAACTGGTTAAAACGACCGATCTATACATCTCTGGTTCCTCGAGGCTTTATTGCTGTTTATTGGCGTGGGGAACAACCATTCTGAAATAATAGTAAGCATTTACTTACATTACAAATACGCGCGGTTTCGGCCAATTGATAACTTGCCCCGGTTTCAATCAACTTCCCTATAGTTTTCAATAAACATAAAATACTTAAGGCAGACAACCCTTTTTTTGTCTAAAGGTGGCGATTTCAATTCATACACTAAAATTAACGATTGATCACTGGCATCACTACACGAAACGTACCTACCCTGAGCAAACAAATTACAACCTGAGGCACCAGCAGTTTTCCGAGACTAAAAGATTAGAACTAATTATGGTACTCAAAAATTATCGTACCAGATTACAAGATAATCCTATACAAACATTATTGCGTGTATGAGATCGCCCAGAAAATCACTTCTACGTTTCATTTAAAAAAATGCCTAAGGAGAATATTTGCCCCAATGCTGCTTGTGCCTGTACTCTAGTTGAGTTGTTATTTATTGATCAGTGCTTTTTCTTTTTTTTTTAAGCTGAAGAGTTTTAGAGCTGGCTGAAATAATTTTCTTTCTCGACTTGTGCTGCGAGCTGGCTTTTCATTTTCATTCTATTTCTCTATCTCGATTTTGGCACCTGCTTTTCTGTTGAGTGTTGTTGCGGGGGTTGGGACCCAGTCAGGTGATTGCATTCGCCTTTTGTCCCAACCCCCTTGACAGTGTGTCAAAAAATAAAATAAACAAACAAACAAACAAACACAAAAACAAACAAACAAAAGGTGTCTGCCCAGGAAATAAACACTGTTTGAGCAATACGTATCC